>JARFJB010001851.1:7940000-7970000 GCA_036346205.1 Vesta saturnalis | reverse complement strand
TGGCCCATAAAACCGCTAAGCTTTCTTTTTCTGTGGTGGAGTAATGACGTTCTGCTTGCGTCAAAGATCAACTGATGTAGCTAATTACTTGTTCACCATCAGTATCAGTGGTTTGAGTCAAAGTAACACCTAAGCCAAAATGTGTTGCATCTGTCCGTACAGTAAGAGGACCGGAGAAATCCCAATACGAAAGAATAGGAGCAGATACGAGACATTTTTTTAAAGAGTTAAAAGAACGTTGACATTGATTAGACCAGACGAAAGGAGCGTTTTTACGAGTAATAGCGTTTAAAAGAGCAGTAAGCGTGGCGAAATTTGAAACAGAACGTCGATACCAACTACACATTCCGAGTAATCTACAAACGTCAGTTACTGAAGTAGGGACAGGTATAGAAGTGATTGCAGCAGCACCTTCCCCTGAAAAGCAGCGCCCCTCCAAAACCTCTAAAAAAAATTGTTTCTCTTTTTTATCATCCCTGTTTATTAAGCTAAGGAAACGAAACTTTGTGAACAGTGCTTGTTAATAAAACTACACTTTATGAATTTTTTCATCCCTGTAGTATTTTTCTAAGGGGGTTGAAATAATCAGGTCAACGAGAAGTTAACCAGAAAACAAAGTAAATGTATTTTAAAAAAGTCGAGCTGTTTAACGCGAGGGTATTTTGCTGTAATATCTAGTTACCGGTTGTTTACAATAGAATGCACAGAAAAAATTGAAAGAAGGATTGTGAAATGACATTTACTGTTACTTTTTCTTACTCTTTCGCAAGTTTCATAATTTTGTGAAGAAAACAGTTGGTAAACCGAAAATTTGGTTAACTATTCGAATTTTGCTAATGGTAATGTATTGAAGGCGCAAAGAATTTATTCTGAACAGTACTCAGAACATGAATTACACCAATGTTCACAAATATTCACCAACGCTTGCGGGAATTTGGTAAATTTGAAAACAGAAGTCATGATTCTGGCCGAACCCAAGAAGTCAGAATTGAAGCTCTGGAAGCAGACGTGTGCAAAGAACTGTATACTGAAAACCCCCTCTTAATTTTCATCGGAGAATCACCTCTTAAATTTTTCGGTGTTACTTAGATACACACTCTCTCTCTCTCTCTCTCTTCTCTTCTCTTCTCTCTCTCTCTCTCTCTCTCTCTCTCTCTCTCTCTCTCTCTCTCTCTCTCTCTCTCTCTCTCTCTCTTCTCTTCATATACATATATATATATATATATATATATATATATATATATATATATATATTAAAGTTATAGATAATAGACGTTACATTATACGTATACTTAAAAATTGTGTTTATGGTGGGTGTTCTGCAAAAATCATCAAATTCTTCTTTGTCGTTTTTGCCCCAGGACAGTTAATTTTTTATAGTACGACATATGATGACCTTAATTTTATGTCGATTCCACTGTTAATGTCATGTTATTGTACATCGTTTTTTTTTTGGGTACCTATATCATGCAATGTCACTTTTGTAACATCGTGTACACAAAGTCGTGGACACTTACTTCTTGAGAACACGACAAAGAACACTTTTTTCATTTTCTCCAAACGCAATTGACCAATTTTTGATGTACATCTTTTGACAATAATATACCTGTTTGTTTACATTTGGTTGCTACGCAATTGATGCAGACTGAGAGATGGCAAATAATTTTTTCTTAAACCGACTGCTAAAACATTTTTTGTTTATGCTTGTTTGGGGATTACCGTGGTTAGGTAATTTTCACAAATGTACTGCTTCATAAATTTAGGGAACAACCAACGCCCCCTGGCGCGGTGCCGCCGATGCATAGTATACATAACTACTACACGTACTTAACGCACGTTATAGCGCGCTCATTAAATTCTCCCGCGCGTGATTTCAAGAGCTTGGAATCCCTATTTGCAGCCACTTTTACATATATAACTCTATTTTTTCGTGTTTAGAAAAAAATTAGTCATCATTTGATTATAAATTGATCACAAAGCTCTATGAACGTAAACAATCTCCAGAAACGTCTAAACAGGGTTGCCATCAGGGTGCGGCCAGCTGAAAGATTGGAACCCATGTTTTCCAGATTCCCTACGTAAGCCTGGTTAAAATTGTTCCATTAACAATCTAAAAAACAAATGAACGAAATAGACTGCAAGAATCGTAATTAATTAATCTGTAATTGCAAGTATTTGCGGCCACATTGTTATATGCAACTCAATGAATACATATTATTCAATTTATGACCTATGATTAAAACGGCATTTTAATCAAAAAACATATGAACGTAGTAATCTTGTCACCGGATCTCGGACTAATAGTAGTCAGCAGGTTTGAAGTAGTTTCTTATTTAAGTAGTGATCCAGAACAAAGGGGGGGGGGCTTTTAAAAGATCTGTGAAATGCTATTTTCAAGTGACGTAAGTGACAACAGTTGTCATTGTATCTTTACGCATTTTTTTTTCGTATAAGCTGCCAAAAAGCTTCGAAATGGTACTTACAACGTAAGAAGTAGCTATTTGCAGCGAGTGGCACAATAGAGCGAGAGAGGAAACGACACTTTACCCAAGAGTGCCAAATATGATTTTTCTACAATCTTGTCCGTAAAGAAAAATCCCATATTTTTTCTTTAATTGTTAAAATAAAATAAAATCACATTTTCAGACGATATGCAGCATGCAACTTTAATTACACGCTAGCATACCTAAATGCATACATATACACCGTTGTGTTTTCATGTTTTTAATTTGTAATACAATCAATGAGCTAGATATTTAACTCTGGATGCAGCCGGCAGTAAATCCAAAGCTTGTTTTGCAGACTCTACAACTTCTGGCGGGGTACAATTTATTTCTTCGGATGACGAACTCATATTAAAAACAGTTTTGCGAAAATAGTGCGCGCAAACGACGTTTCACATAATAGTTAAACTATTTTCAAAAATTAAACTGACGTTGCACCTATTTGACGTACAAAAATTGATGGAAATAGAAATATCAGTTCCACCGATCGTAAAACAACTTTACTTTGCTCATTGGTGAGGAAAAGAAGACCATTGCTCTCTAATTTTAGTTGAAAAATGAGCACATATTTAAATTATTGTAGAAAATTCTTTTATTATTGAATATTATTTTCGCTCATATGGGAATGGACGGTCAAATGGACCTAGTTTGTTAATGGTTTCCAGTCAATTTTGGGCAGTTTCAGCAGTCACTAACGACTACTAATTACTTGTTAAGAATCGTTGCAAAATTTCGACGCAGAGGAAGCGTTTTTAACTCAACACAGAGACTGTACTGGTCGTCCACTTACCGTGACGAGTAATGCAAACCAAAGAAGGCTAGTTCAACAGGTGCTAGAATCGTCTCTAAAAATGAGTATATCCGAAGAATGTTAAAGAAGCTTAGTGTTTTTTGCTATAAAATACAAATAGGGCGACGCTTGAAATAAGACAGACAACGAAGCAAGAGCTGTGTAGTGTGCTTCTGTCTTAGCAATGGTTTACGCTTATTCCTATCAAATGTGTGGTTATCTGACCAATGCCACATCCATCTAAATGGATTTACCAATCGACAGATAAATCATTTACATGGTTTTGAACGATCAGACATCATCATGGTGACAGTGTAACGATTTGGTGCGCAGTGTCGGGCTATGGATTATTGTGTCCTTACTTCGTGGAACACCCGTTACCCTAAATCAAGGGCGATATAGAGAACAAATGTTAACAAATGTTGAAGCAAGAGCTGTGTAGCGTGCTTCTGTCTTAGAAATGGTTTACCCATATTCCTATCAAATGTGTGGTTATCTGACTAATACAATATCCATCTAAATGGATTTAACAATCGACAGAAAAATCGTTTACATGGTTTTGAACAATCAGACAGCATCGTAGTGACACTGTAACGATTTGGTGCACAGTGTCGGGCTATGTATTATTGGGTCCTTACTTCGTGGAACATCCGTAGCCTTAAATCAAAGGCGATATATAGAACAAATGTTGACACCATTTTTGAATTTTTGTTATTTCATTTTTTATGTTTAGCTTTAGGTTTCAGTGACGCATACAGTATTATATTATATGCTGATATACCTCCACTTTCGGAACACAGTTAAGTTCTCAACAGTTTGAGCTATTACGCATTTAAAAATTCCATAATTTTTATCACATTTGGAGCCTCCATCAACTCCTGTACATTCAGCAATAACAGTATCAACCAAAGCTAGAGGTGCATCTCCTAACACTTCCGTGACATTTTAAGTTCGAATTGACTGACCACATTTACATTTGTCAATACGCAATCAAAGTAACCTTTCAACGATTCATCTTCGGCAAATTCGAACTTATCTAATGCTTTCTCGATAAGGTATGGGCTTGCTGTGGTTTGATCCATACATCCTTGCTTGTGGTTGCTACAAACCTGTATCAGATTATTATTTATTTCACCAATTGCCTTAAAAATTTATTAATTTTAGTACACAACAAAAATTGAAGGATTCACTTAGCACTTGGCGTGTGTAGGTAAAAATAGACAATTAGAGTACAATCACAAATTTATTCATCTTTGTACTTGTAACTTAAGCAAACTATGGTTCGAAGTAGTATAGCTATAGGGATCCTAACTCACCGTGCACGTACGCGTTCCCGTTTCAAGGTCACAGGTTAGTAACATTGCCTATTTTAAGGGTAGCTGCTAAGTAAAGGCCACGTGGTTTGTACTCCTGCCAAGGCCACGTGTTAGGTACCCCGCCTCTTCAAGTCATGCTTGCACGAGTCCTTCAAGGTCACTAGAAAAGTTACTAGACTGTTGATTATCCTGAAGGTCATTGCCCTCAAGCAAGTCTATGCATGTTTCGAGGCCACGCCCTATTCTGAGAAATCAAGAAGGTGGCTCATTGTTTAAAGTCTATGCTTTCAAGGTCAGATAATAACGCTCACAATGAATCTTCAGACATCTTACATATATATACACAATTGTAATTCAAGTTAAATGGATTGTACTCGTAATGAGTAAAAAGCATGCAATTGCAAAATGCATCCATATAGTATGATTTGTAATATTATATTCAAGTACTGCATAATTGCAACGTGTTAGGTTGGTAACCCTGCTAAGTCAAGGTCAAAGGTAAAAAGTTGCAAGGTAATCAAAAATAGTATTCAAGGTCGAAGACTTACGGTTGTGTCATATTTCTTAGAAATATAAAAAGGTGAAAAGCTAAAAATAGAAATTGCCAGGTAATCATAAATAATTTTCAAGGTTAAACTTTTTAGCGGGAAATATAAATTTTTGGAGCTGATCATCATATTTCTAGTCAAGGTCAACAGTAGGTATTTAACAAGTTTAAGCATGTTGTAATATGTAGGACGCATATTTCTTATATAAATTGCAGCGAGCTGTATGTTGAGATCAGTCTGCAACACATAGATGACATTTATAAAGATATTGATGATGTTATAAATGCTAAGTATAATATTAATTCATATAACACTGTATGTTTAATGGAAATTTTGTATTATCGTCCTGCTTATCTAATGTATAGCATTTATTGAATAAAGAAATAGCTATGATTTGTTTTCTCCTTTACCCAAAAATTCTGAAATTTCGTATACAGGTCCAATAAATTAGAGCGCCAATGATAGCAGTTTCAAAATTTTAAAACCAAAAAAAAATTTGATAAAAAGATGAATTTTACCAAATGAAAATTTATATGTAAGTTAAAGTTGTTAACTGTTAATAAATCACAACTCAATGTCCTTTACCCAAAATTCTGAAATTTCGTATACAGGTCCAATAAATGAGAGCGCCAATGATAGCAGTTTCCAAATTTACCAAAACAAAAAATGTGATAAAAAAAAAATTTTGTTTATCAATACGTAACTGAACGTTGTTAATTGCTTAATAAATCGCAACTCGATAATCCTTTACCCAAAAATTCTGAAATTTCGTATACAGGTCCAATAAATTAGAGCGCCAATGATAACAGTTTCAAAATTTGCTAAAACCAAAAAAAAAATTTGATAAAAAAAGATGAATTTTACCAAATGAAAATTTATATGTAAGTTAAACTTGTTAACTGCTTAATAAATCACAACTCAATGTCCTTTACCCAAAAATTCTGAAATTTCGTATACAGGTCCAATAAATGAGAGCGCCAATGATAGCAGTTTCCAAATTTACCAAAACAAAAATGTGATAAAAAAAAATTTTGTTTATCAATACGTAACTGAACGTTGTTAATTGTTAATAAATCGCAACTCGATAATCCTTTACCCAAAATTCTGAAATTTCGTATACAGGTCCAATAAATTAGAGCGCTAATGATAGAACTAAAAAAATTTGGAAAAAACTTGAAGGTCCTCTTTTACTATTGGAATATTAAAAATACATTTTCCTCAATAAATTAGGCAGCAATATGAAATATGATATAATAAAAGAATGGTGTAACTAATTTGTAAACTATTTGTAATACGGTTTTTTCTAAAATAGATTGTAACGATTTTCATGAAATAAAGTAATAATAACGCTCACAATGAATCTTCAGACATCTTACTATATATATATATATATATATATATATATATATATATATATATATAACACAATTGCAATTCAAGTTAAATGGATTGTACTCGTAATGAGTAAAGCATGCAATTGCAAAATGCATCCATATAGTATGATTTGTAATATTATATTCAAGTACTGTACTAGAATGGAATGCATAATTGCAATTATTGTTGTGTAAACGATAGACGTGTCTTGAACTATGAAAGTGATAGCTGTTTCGCAACATTTCTTAGAAATGGTCAGGGCGAAAAGCTATAAATAGAAATTGCAAGGTAATCATAAATCTAAGAATAGAATTTTCAAGATCTACTCCACTTGAAGGTCACGACGATGATCTCATAAGCTATGCATAAAAAGTAGGTCATGAGTTCATTGAAGGTGAATACTCCACTTCAAGCTAAAAATAGAAATTGCAATGTCACCATCCTCATCATATTACAAGGTCAAGGTCCGAAGCTAAAAATAGAAACTGTAATGTCATCATCATCATCATCATATTACAATTCTTAGAAGTCTATAAAATAGTGTGTTCAAAGGTTATTGATCTGTATATCATAGCTAAAATGGCCGGTTCAAGTCCTCACTAAAAAAGTTGATCGCGTTACAGCTAAAAAGTATAGTGACAGCATGATCGTTGAAAGTAGCTTATGCGCGTAACCAGATATGTATGGTAATCAAAGAGATGGTTCATATCTGCACTAATGTAACATAGTGGGGGTCGTTTAGAGTAACAATATAAGGAAATAGTGTAATGGGTAGTGAGTGTTGTGTCAAACATGTGGATGGCATACGCTCAAGAGCAATGGACCAAAGCAACTGACCTGAGAACAGCGGTGGAACGCTTGAAGCAAGAATTTTCAGCATTAGTATTCGATGCCGAACATGAGGCGGTTTACGGGCGAGGTGATTATAGTGAAGCGGAGTGTAACGTCCTAGTGAAAAAGTATGAAAAAGGAGTAAAGATATGTGAAAAGTTTTTAAATTTAAAGGAAATATGTAGAACATGTTTTGTAGAAGAATTGAAAGCCGCGCAATTGCATCAGTTTTGCAATGAAAAATGGATGGCATCTCTTGATGGTAGTAGTTCATCCTCATCAGATGCAGATTAGCCTATCGATACAATTATCAAAGTGCACTCTCCCCTCTAACATCATGATGCAGTAATATATAGGACAGTTCCGGTGTCAACTATAATTCATAAGCGTTCTCGAATCAATAAAGATGGATCTATCTGCATTGAACAGTAGCACTTTCTGTAAATCCTTCACGAACGTAAAAGACGCAAAATATAAAGTGATTGATATGAATACTATCAGTATGGGAGGAAACATATTATCATTGAAACCCAGAACTTTAAGTGCATACTTACCTTAGGATTTTATGAATAGTTCAAAAGAAGATCGCATTGAAAAGTTTAAGCAATATCTGGTTGAGAATGATGCATTACCAGCGCCGGAACTGTAGGAAAGATGACTAATTTAACATTTCTGTAAAAAAATAATAACATATATATCTATGTATAATTGTTTGGAAATAAATTATATATTTTTTGTTGCAAAAAAAGAAAGTCTTCTATTTTTGATTAAATGAAGGGTATATCATAATGAAGAGAGCTGCTATTGATGAGACTAAAAAATGTGGTGTATAATAATATGGTGTCTGCAGCTATATTGGCTAAGCTCTTCAAGGTTAAGATTTATTGGTATCATATTACAATTCATACCAACCAAAGCAATATCTGGTTGAGAATGATGCATTACCAGCGCCGGAACTGTAGGAAAGATTGCATTAGCGCATATACAACACGCTAACGAAGACAACCAGACAAAAAAAAAATGTAGCGTGTGTCTGCAGCTATATTGGCTAAGCTCTTCAAGGTTAAGATTTATTGGTATCATATTACAATTCATACCAACCAATCTTCAAGGTTAAATTTTATTGACAAGGTATTGAGAAGGTATAATATTACAGTTCTTATGTTAGACTCTTAAAGCTTCTTAGGAATAGCAAAATAAAATATACATATTATGGTAACATTTTGTAATACCTTTACTGGAGCATATCTATTTATTATTTGTTTTCGCATTCAATTTTCGTTTAATGTGGTCCACAAGATATCATCATCATCTTTCCTAATAGGTCATCGCTTCATTATATTGTATACTAGCCATACATTCAGCTTACTTAGAGACGTTGTCCGTAACTTATTACAAACCTAAGCAAACCCCGAGGTGTTGTCTATGCATGTTTCAAGGTCATCAAGCCATGTCACACCCCCTAGAGCCCTGAAGTGGTCTAAACAGGTAGCCGTTTCCTAAAACAGGTAGCTGTTTCCTAAAACAGGTAGCCGTTTCCTAAAACAGGTAGCCGTTTCCTAAAACAGGTAGCCGTTTCCCAAAACAGATAGCTGTTTGGTAACCGTTTCCCTCGAAGGTTATACAGAGATCCATTGTTCAGGTGGAAATAGATTCAACATCTCAATTCTGAGAAATCAGGAACAAAGTGGGCCCATTGTTCTAGCCAACGGTTCAAAGTCTATGCTAACAATTTTGTGATGAATGAACAAAGACGATCCATTGTTCAGTTATAATTTCTAAAAATAGATTGTTATCTAAATACATCTCAATTCTAGGAAATCAAGAACTAAGACGATGCATTGTTCTAACCAACGCTTCAAAGTCTATGCTTATAATTTTCAAGGTCACACCTCTGATAACAAAGGTGATTCATTGTTTTGGCAAAAGCCCTCTGATGCAAACTATTTCTCAGGTTATAACCCAGCCTATCCATCTAGGTCAACAAGTCAACTTTTAACATTCCTTGGAGGTAAAATTCTAGGAAATAGCAAATAAGAGTTCCTATTACTGAATTCTAGTAATATAATCAGTTCGTGGAAACAAGAGGGTTGTTGTCTATGCTGAATATCAAGGTTCCTGTATTGGCTAAACGTTATGCTTACAGTATCTGGTGGTTGCAAATTCTCAAGGTCTCCAAGAAATTTTCAAGGCCATATGTCCTACAGACCGATCTTACCCGACATCATTCGATCGAAATGTAGCCGAAACCTGCAGGATCAATTCTAAACGAGTCATGGAAACAAGAAGAATGATAGGCTAATATCATGGTTATTAACTAAATTGTAATAAAAAGCGTGGGCTCATACAATAGTCATCCAGGATGTTTCTCCAAATATAGATAACCGTTTCCCAAAACCGACGGTTGTTTCTCAACACAGGCTAAACTGAACTAGGTCAAAACTTTTAGCTGATATTTTCGAAAATTTTCGGTAAACTTGTTTAAGTACTTACAAATTTGATCCTCTGCACTATTGTACAGCCCCAGTTTAGCATTCGATGCTATGTTTAAATCGAGTAGGGGGCACAAGATGTTTATTTGTTATCAATGCTTGAATCACTTTTCTTCAGATCACCTTCTACAAAAACATGTCACTCTCTATCATCAACTTAATAAATGTTCAGTCAGGATGTTATTGGATCTGTATACGAAATTTCAGAATTTTTGGGTTAAGGACATTGGATTTGTGATTTATTAAGCAGTTAACAACTTTAACTTACATATAAATTTACATTGATGAAATTCATCTTTTTTTTTATCTCATTTTTTGTTTTGGTAAATTTTGGAACTGCCATCATTGGCGCTCTAATTTATTGAACCTGTATACGAAATTTCAGAATTTTTGGGTAAAGGACATTGGATTTGTGATTTATTAAGCAGTTAACAACTTTAACTTACATATAAATTTACATTGATAAAATTCATCTTTTTTTATCACATTTTGGTAAATTTTGGAACTGCCATCATTGGCGCTCTAATTTATTAAACCTGTATACGAAATTTCAGAATTTTTGGGTAAAGGACATTGGAGTTATGATTTATTAAGCCTTAACAACGTTCACTTACACATCAAAACTGCAAACTTTATCATTAATAATTGAAAATTTTTTTTCACATTCTTTTAGTTTTGAGAATTTTTGAGTGCTATCTTTTGCGCTCATGCCTGTTTAGTCTACATGCCGAAAATTGGAATTTTTGGGTAAAGGACTACTGATTTATAAATAAATATAAATATAAATGTACGCAAGTTTCAACCTTTATGTACTATTTTCACAAGACTGTTTTGAAATTTTTATATTCTAAATTTATTTTAATGCTATCCCTTGCGCTGTTATTTATTCAACATATATACAAAATTCAAAATTTTGAGTTAAAATTAATCTGATATTATAAAAAGAGTGTATTTATTTATTTTAAAATAGACACATACAGAAATGCTGACATACATTTCATATAACAGGATAATGTTATTGACCTTTTCTTTCTTTCTTTGTAATATAAGTTTTATGGGTCATTTCTTCCTACATAATTTGAATAATTTAATAAATCATGATAAGAAACTTCAGTGTTCATTTTAATTAAAAATAATGTGTGTGTAGGCATATGAGAAGAAAATTAATTCGGAAAAGGTGAATTGCAAAATTAACAACGTTCAGTTACGTATTGATAAAACAAAATTTTTTTTATCACATTTTTGTTTTACAAATTTTGGAAACTACAATCTTTGGCGCTCTTACTTATTGATATATACACGAAAATTCAGAATTTTCGGGTAAAGGACATTGGAGTTGCGATTTATTAAGCCTTAACGACGTTCACTTACATATCAATTTTATTAGTTAAACAAAATTTTTTATGACATTTATTGTTTTAACAAATTTTAGACACTGCTATCAATGGCGCTCTAATTTATTGGACCTATATATGAAAATTCGGAATTTTTGGGTAAAGGATTATCGAGTTGTGATTTATTAGGCGATTAAAACCATATATATTTACATATAACTATCATTACTACCGTAATTACTTATTTACTAATACATCTCTCATTCAAATTATAATGCACCTTTTTTCATGGCACATTCACTCGAAGTTGCATCATTTTCTTTTTTACCTCATACAGCTCTAAATCTACCCTCAATTTTTTTATTTCCTTGATTAACACCTCGAGTCTTTTCTTCCTCTCGTCAATACTTAATAATTCTTTTTCTCTTCTTATCATTCTTATTACTTTCACCATTTCTAGCAATAAAAGTTTACTGAATAATGCAATCCCGGAGAAGCCTTTTTATTATAAACATGCATCCTTTCAAAACTGCTAACTTACTCAAAAAACTTTTAGATTTATATGAATGATTACCTTGCAACTTTTTAGCTTTGACCTTGACCAACTCCAACATTTTAAACCTCCGCTTACAGTTTAACCTTGAAAGAGCTCCAAAGCTTCCGATTTCACCACCAGAGGGTGAGTGACTCAAAATTTAAATCCCCACCACAAGCATGCTTCAAACGTCAGTGAGACGTGGAGCGCGTTCTGGCATAACGAGAAAACTCACTTGACCTTGAAATAAATCCCAGAATTCATTATTTTTCTCGGGGTCAGAAATGCACCCCTAGATGATAAGCCTATTGGAAAAGCTACCTTTACCTCAAAAGTAGGGATTTATAGAAACTACTACCTATCAGTACTACCCCAAAGTAGGTGATTAGCTTTTTCTATAATATAAAACTACTTTCAGATTGTACTTGAACCTTCCTCATGACCAGATGTTTAGGTTTTGACCTAGTTCAGTTTAGCCTGTGTTGAGAAACAACCGTCGGTTTTGGGAAACGGTTATCTATATTTGGAGAAACATCCTGGATGACTATTGTATGAGCCCACGCTTTTTATTACAATTTAGTTAATAACCATGATATTAGCCTATCATTCTTCTTGTTTCCATGACTCGTTTAGAATTGATCCTGCAGGTTTCGGCTACATTTCGATCGAATGATGTCGGGTAAGATCGGTCTGTAGGACATATGGCCTTGAAAATTTCTTGGAGACCTTGAGAATTTGCAACCACCAGATACTGTAAGCATAACGTTTAGCCAATACAGGAACCTTGATATTCAGCATAGACAACAACCCTCTTGTTTCCACGAACTGATTATATTACTAGAATTCAGTAATAGGAACTCTTATTTGCTATTTCCTAGAATTTTACCTCCAAGGAATGTTAAAAGCCAATACAGGAACCTTGATATTCAGCATAGACAACAACCCTCTTGTTTCCACGAACTGATTATATTACTAGAATTCAGTAATAGGAACTCTTATTTGCTATTTCCTAGAATTTTACCTCAAGGAATGTTAAAAGTTGACTTGTTGACCTAGATGGATAGGCTGGGTTATAACCTGAGAAATAGTTTGCATCAGAGGGCTTTTGCCAAAACAATGAATCACCTTTGTTATCAGAGGTGTGACCTTGAAAATTATAAGCATAGACTTTGAAGCGTTGGTTAGAACAATGCATCGTCTTAGTTCTTGATTTCCTAGAATTGAGATGTATTTAGATAACAATCTATTTTAGAAATTATAACTGAACAATGGATCGTCTTTGTTCATTCATCACAAAATTGTTAGCATAGACTTTGAACCGTTGGCTAGAACAATGGGCCCACTTTGTTCCTGATTTCTCAGAATTGAGATGTTGAATCTATTTCCACCTGAACAATGGATCTCGTATAACCTTCGAGGGAAACGGTTACCAAACAGCTATCTGTTTTGGGAAACGGCTACCTGTTTTAGGAAACGGCTACCTGTTTTAGGAAACGGCTACCTGTTTTAGGAAACAGCTACCTGTTTTAGGAAACGGCTACCTGTTTAGACCACTTCAGGGCTCTAGGGGGTGTGACATGGCTTGATGACCTTGAAACATGCATAGACAACACCTCGGGGTTTGCTTAGGTTTGTAATAAGTTACGGACAACGTCTCTAAGTAAGCTGAATGTATGGCTAGTATACAATATAATGAAGCGATGACCTATTAGGAAAGATGATGATGATATCTTGTGGACCACATTAAACGAAAATTGAATGCGAAAACAAATAATAAATAGATATGCTCCAGTAAAGGTATTACAAAATGTTACCATAATATGTATATTTTATTTTGCTATTCCTAAGAAGCTTTAAGAGTCTAACATAAGAACTGTAATATTATACCTTCTCAATACCTTGTCAATAAAATTTAACCTTGAAGATTGGTTGGTATGAATTGTAATATGATACCAATAAATCTTAACCTTGAAGACTTAGCCAATATAGCTGCAGACACACGCTACATTTTTTTTTTTGTCTGGTTGTCTTCGTTAGCGTGTTGTATATGCGCTAATGCAATCTTTCCTACAGTTCCGGCGCTGGTAATGCATCATTCTCAACCAGATATTGCTTTGGTTGGTATGAATTGTAATATGATACCAATAAATCTTAACCTTGAAGAGCTTAGCCAATATAGCTGCAGACACCATATTATTATACACCACATTTTTTAGTCTCATCAATAGCAGCTCTCTTCATTATGATATACCCTTCATTTAATCAAAAATAGAAGACTTTCTTTTTTTTGCAACAAAAATATATAATTTATTTCCAAACAATTATACATAGATATATATGTTATTATTTTTTACAGAAATGTTAAATTAGTCATCTTTCCTACAGTTCCGGCGCTGGTAATGCATCATTCTCAACCAGATATTGCTTAAACTTTTCAATGCGATCTTCTTTTGAACTATTCATAAAATCCTAAGGTAAGTATGCACTTAAAGTTCTGGGTTTCAATGATAATATGTTTCCCATACTGATAGTATTCATATCAATCACTTTATATTTTGCGTCTTTTACGTTCGTGAAGGATTTACAGAAAGTGCTACTGTTCAATGCAGATAGATCCATCTTTATTGATTCGAGAACGCTTATGAATTATAGTTGACACCGGAACTGTCCTATATATTACTGCATCATGATGTTAGAGGAGAGTGCACTTTGATAATTGTATCGATAGGCTAATCTGCATCTGATGAGGATGAACTACTACCATCAAGAGATGCCATCCATTTTTCATTGCAAAACTGATGCAATTGCGCGGCTTTCAATTCTTCTACAAAACATGTTCTACATATTTCCTTTAAATTTAAAACTTTTCACATATCTTTACTCCTTTTCATACTTTTCACTAGGACGTTACACTCGCTTCACTATAATCACCTCGCCCGTAAACCGCCTCATGTTCGGCATCGAATACTAATGCTGAAAATTCTTGCTTCAAGCGTTCCACCGCTGTTCTCAGGTCAGTTGCTTTGGTCCATTGCTCTTGAGCGTATGCCATCCACATGTTTGACACAACACTCACTACCCATTACACTATTTCCTTATATTGTTACTCTAAACGACCCCACTATGTTACATTAGTGCAGATATGAACCATCTCTTTGATTACCATACATATCTGGTTACGCGCATAAGCTACTTTCAACGATCATGCTGTCACTATACTTTTTAGCTGTAACGCGATCAACTTTTTAGTGAGGACTTGAACCGGCCATTTTAGCTATGATATACAGATCAATAACCTTTGAACACACTATTTTATAGACTTCTAAGAATTGTAATATGATGATGATGATGATGATGACATTACAGTTTCTATTTTTAGCTTCGGACCTTGACCTTGTAATATGATGAGGATGGTGACATTGCAATTTCTATTTTAGCTTGAAGTGGAGTATTCACCTTCAATGAACTCATGACCTACTTTTTATGCATAGCTTATGAGATCATCGTCGTGACCTTCAAGTGGAGTAGATCTTGAAAATTCTATTCTTAGATTTATGATTACCTTGCAATTTCTATTTATAGCTTTTCGCCCTGACCATTTCTAAGAAATGTTGCGAAACAGCTATCACTTTCATAGTTCAAGACACGTCTATCGTTTACACAACAATAATTGCAATTATGCATTCCATTCTAGTACAGTACTTGAATATAATATTACAAATCATACTATATGGATGCATTTTGCAATTGCATGCTTTTACTCATTACGAGTACAATCCATTTAACTTGAATTGCAATTGTGTGTATATATATATATATATATATATATATATATATATATATATATATATATATATATGTAAGATGTCTGAAGATTCATTGTGAGCGTTATTATTACTTTATTTCATGAAAAATCGTTACAATCTATTTTAGAAAAAACCGTATTACAAATAGTTTACAAATTAGTTACACCATTCTTTTATTATATCATATTTCATATTGCTGCCTAATTTATTGAGGAAAATGTATTTTTAATATTCCAATAGTAAAGAGGACCTTCAAGTTTTTCCAAATTTTTTAGTTCTATCATTAGCGCTCTAATTTATTGGACCTGTATACGAAATTTCAGAATTTTTGGGTAAAGGATTATCGAGTTGCGATTTATTAAGCAATTAACAACGTTCAGTTACGTATTGATAAACAAAATTTTTTTTTATCACATTTTTGTTTTGGTAAATTTGGAAACTGCTATCATTGGCGCTCTCATTTATTGGACCTGTATACGAAATTTCAGAATTTTTGGGTAAAGGACATTGAGTTGTGATTTATTAAGCAGTTAACAACTTTAACACATATAAATTTTCATTTGGTAAAATTCATCTTTTTTATCAAATTTTTTTTTGGTTTTAGCAAATTTTGAAACTGTTATCATTGGCGCTCTAATTTATTGGTCCTGTATACGAAATTTCAGAATTTTTGGGTAAAGGATTATCGAGTTGCGATTTATTAAGCAATTAACAACGTTCAGTTACGTATTGATAAACAAAATTTTTTTTATCACATTTTTGTTTTGTAAATTTGAAACTGCTATCATTGGCGCTCTCATTTATTGGACCTGTATACGAAATTTCAGAATTTTGGGTAAAGGACATTGAGTTGTGATTTATTAAGCAGTTAACAACTTTAACTATATAAATTTTCATTTGGTAAAATTCATCTTTTTTATCAAATTTTTTTTTGGTTTTAGCAAATTTTGAAACTGCTATCATTGGCGCTCTAATTTATTGGACCTGTATACGAAATTTCAGAATTTTTGGGTAAAGGAGAAAAACAAATCATAGCTATTTCTTTATTCAATAAATGCTATACATTAGATAAGCAGGACGATAATACAAAATTTCCATTAAACATATAGTGTTATATGAATTAATATTATACTTAGCATTTATAACATCATCAATATCTTTATAAATGTCATCTATGTGTTGCAGACTGATCTCAACATACAGCTCGCTGCAATTTATATAAGAAATATGCGTCCTACATATTACAACATGCTTAAACTTGTTAAATACCTACTGTTGACCTTGACTAGAAATATGATGATCAGCTCCAAAAATTTATATTTCCCGCTAAAAAGTTTAACCTTGAAAATTATTTATGATTACTTGGCAATTTCTATTTTAGCTTTTCACCTTTTATATTTCTAAGAAATATGACACAACCGTAAGTCTTCGACCTTGAATACTATTTTTGATTACCTTGCAACTTTTTACCTTTGACCTTGACTTAGCAGGGTTACCAACCTAACACGCAATTATGCAGTACTTGAATATAATATTACAAATCATACTATATGGATGCATTTTTGCAATTGCATGCTTTTTACTCATTACGAGTACAATCCATTTAACTTGAATTACAATTGTGTATATATATGTAAGATGTCTGAAGATTCATTGTGAGCGTTATTATCTGACCTTGAAAGCATAGACTTTAAACAATGAGCCACCTTCTTGATTTCTCAGAATAGGGCGTGGCCTTGAAACATGCATAGACTTGCTTGAGGGCAATGACCTTCAGGATAATCAACAGTCTAGTAACTTTTCTAGTGACCTTGAAGGACTCGTGCAAGCATGACTTGAAGAGGCGTACCTAACACGTGGCCTTGGCAGGAGTACAAACCACGTGGCCTTTACTTAGCAGCTACCCCTTAAAATAGGCAATGTTACTAACCTGTGACCTTGAAACGGAACGCGTACGTGCACGGTGAGTTAGGATTCCTATAGCTATACTACTGTTCAGTATACCCTTCATGCCTTTTTAGTGTGCTAGATATACTAGTTTTCAAGAAGGTTGTGTTAAAGTCATAAATGTAATTAAAAACAATTTATTAAAAAAAATCCTACAGTTTGATTATTACGCTTGTTTTCACATAATAGTTAAAAGGCCAATATTTGTTGTGTGAACCTAATTTTGTTGTTTACATGTATTTCTCAGTATCTTTATGTAATTAAATTAACACTAATTAAAGAATTTGTATTCATTGTAGAAATGGAATGCAATTTAATGTGACCTTTCAAAGAGCCAGCCGCCTTGACCAAATTTTTTTTGAATTAATTATTTGCTAATTATCCTGTTTCATTAAAATTTACAGAAATAATCAAATAATGAGTTTATATACCCCCCGCGTGTAAATTTCAATAACGTTAATAGTTTTGTTACGTCAAAGTCCTCGACGGTATATCCACCAATCACCGCATTAGCAGCCCGACCAAAAGATGTCTCCCACTTCGGCGGATTTTAAATAAATCCGCGAGACGTGCTATAAACGCCCCACCGAGCTGGTAGCGTATTGATGATACGACCTGCTTAGCATTCGGGTGGTAATGGGGTTGGTTCTCGTTACCGGCTACCTTGTATGAGGTTTTTTCAGGGGGTTTTCCTCATACACATGTAGTGACATGGTCACTGCATATATGCACTCCATGTGCGGCTATTTAGGCGAACGCTGGAGTAGTATTTTCCCACTCAGAACCCTATCTCCGTTCCTTCCGATCCTATCCTGACCACACCCATCCTTAATCTCACCACGCATATATATGTAATGTACGTATGTATGCTATGAATCCATGACTGTGGCTGAAGGAGCTCAGAAAGCTCGAGAAGCCGCCCTCCCCCTTGGGCAGGGAATGAAATACGTGGCCCTTTCCTTTCCTTCCCTTCAAACGCTTCAGGGCAGTCCGAACCTGGGTATCGAACGTAAGCTCCTTCCAGCGTAAGAGCTTTTGTGATTTTTATTACAAATCTCTTAATTACAAAAAAAGCGATAATATGAAGAAGCGGTCACCAGTAGAGAATACAGAGCCTAGCACCAAGCAGAAGCGGCCCGAATACAGCAGGAGCGAAGAACAAAGTAAAGAATCATCCAGGACACCGCCACCGCCAACTTGAGTAAAGCAATAGGTATCGGTTAATAAAAATATTGTTTTAATTAATTTTAATTTATTATTTTATTTTAACGCTTGTTTTCCTCCTTTTTCTATTTGGGTCTCTGATTTCCAAGCCTTTTATCCTAGGGGTGTGAGGCTGCACCTCGGCGGAGACCCGGCCTTCTCTTAAAACGATGATCTCTTCTCTTTTAATTTCCTAAACCTCCACTAACAACAGCCGTGATGGTGAAGCACGGTCGCCACCGTGCAACCCTAACGGTTGTATCCCCAACCCCAGACGCCGCCCGACCACCTACACCGACACCTACACACATATACGCACACACCCTGGCCTCGCCGCCATCATCCTCAGATACACGCTCCCATTCAAATTCCTCTTCCATTTCCACCTCATCCACACATTCCTACATGTCTACACGTTCTACCGCCTCCACAAAATCTTAAGAACCTACACACAAACCACGTGAACCTGTCCTGCTACCCTCACCAGTCTAGTAACCTATACCTACCTTGATTCCCACACTCGCTATCCCCAATCCTACTCCTATTCGCTCTCAATCCTGTAGATATTGCATTTGCAATATACCTAAATCCATAACCACCCATAAAACCCTGTTTAACTCCTTGAAATCCCATAACCCTGGTTTAACATAACGTTCAACCACAACCACACTTGTCTCCTAAAGACCTCCTCTTCCTTGCCAGATGGTGTACAGCTTAGGCTGCGACACCACTTCGGCGATCTCACCGTCAACCTTACCCAACGATCCGGTTCCTGTCCCTCCAGCTCCACTCCTAGACCCCATTCCTTTTCCTGAGTGATTCGTCACGTGGATAAGGACATCCTAGCCGAAAAGATCCGGGATGCGATAGATCTTCCACAAGAAAGCAAGGTCGTTCGTATCACCTCTAAGGCTACGAACACTCCCACATCCCTAGTCCGCGTCATAACCCCATCCAAAACCACCCTCGACTTAATCCTCACAGGCGGTGTCGTCATGTTCGGGTGCCATTATAGTTGCGAACCATCCCTTATCCCGCAACCCTCCCCAAGCAGCATTATTCTACCTATACGCAGGTGGGACATACCATTGAAGAGTGCTCTTATTACTCCACCCGTTGCCCTAACTGTGGCGAAAGCCACAGATCCTCCTCGTGCAAATCCTCGGCTACAGGTGTAACAACTGCAGAGAAGCACACCCTACCTTTTCGTTTAAGTGCAGGAAGCGACGGGAACCTTACAGTTCCCCATCGAAGATGCAACCCTTGAACCCATCCTGTCTTCCGAAGAGTCCGTCTCGGAAGAGACCGCCCACCTCAAACGTACCCCCGACACCGATCCCCTTACCATTAAAGACTTCCTGCAAGTCCTAACCCACACCCTTTTCCACATATTCCCCGACCGACGAAATAAGGTTGCTAGCATTCTAGATTCGCTCTCCCAATCCTTTTTCCAAGGGAGAATCGGCGCCTGCGTATCCGGTACGCGGATAAAGATCTGCGTAATCCGACAACCAATCCTTAACTCCCTCCAAAATGGATATCCTATCAGGGACCGTTGATGTCAAGTGCGTTCGTCGGAAACGCTCGTTACTTAAACACTTTCTACACGAACTTAATATACACATCCTTTCCATCACCCGGCCTCTTAATTAAAAACTGCTTCCCATCCATTGCTTTTCAACTTCCTGCGCACCTACAGCATCTCGAATGTATTGATTTGATGGCGCACTTCCCCACTCCTACAGCCGTCAAACTAAGTGATTTTAATGCCCGCCTCATCCAATTCGGCGACACCGCAACTAATAGCAACGGAAAACAGGCTATCATCGGCTCTATTGCAGTTGCCTCTCTTGCAAATCGCTAACGCACAGCCGACATACTTCGATCATTTAGGTGCCTAAATAGTAGATCATAACATAGTTTCCGAACCCATAACACACTATTTCAATCGTGAGTGCTTCCTAGGCACCACGATCACATCAGATCACATACCACTACTGGTAAAAACTTCATTTTGTACAGCTCCCTCCTATACCTCCTCACTACCCAGGCATTAAAGATTTTTGGACAACAGACTGGAATGTGTTCTCTGGACACAACTCCAACAACAATCTAACGCCCAATCTTATAAAGGCCCAAGATCTCGAGAGAGCCATTAGAGACCTAATTTCCGTAATTAAGGAAGCGGTCGATATCTGTGTCCTACTTCAAAACATCGAAATTTCCCGCAAACCGCTCCCACGACACATCGTGAACTGAGAGAAAAGACCAATCTATCGTCAATTCTTGAGATCTAGGGATCCGTCTCTTAAGACCGAATACAATCGCTTTAACGCCTTAATCAGGCGAGAAGCAAACAAACACGCCGAAGACTCCTGGACCAAAGCCACCTCCCAGTTAGATTATAGAAATGGGAAACTCTTCTGACAACAGTTCGATAGACTGATCCGAATGAAATTAAACCGTAAATCCCACCTAACCGACTTTCAGAGCAACCTAATCTCCTCCGACCAAGGAAAGGCCGATTTCTTTGATCTCCACCTCAAATCCACTTTACGATCACCATTGATTCCCAACTCGATAACCAGTTTAAGGCACTCATTGAGAGCCCCATTGAAGAATTCCGCACCCTTAACCTTCCCGAAATCCAACTCGATAAGGAGAATCCTTTTTATGCCCCCATCACGCCCAGCCAGGTCCACACCTATTTCAAAAAAGGAAAACATTCTGCCCCAGGTCATGACGGCCTAAATCGCAAAATCATATACAACCAATGCCTAATCCTATCCCTTTTCCCAACGAAATGGAAATCAGCCTCCACCGTCATGATACCGAAACCCCACGCAAACCTAACCTTACTCTCCTCCTATGAACCAATCTTCCTCCTAACTTACCTCGGAAAATGCTTCAAGCAAAGTCTAGCCAGGCGACTTAGGGACCACCTAGAATTCAACAATCTCCTTCCTAATAGCCAGTTCGACTTCCGTCCCTACCGAACGTGTCACGATTCCGTGTTGAAGCTGCTTACAGAGACCACCAGAGCATTCAATTACAATAAATGAAATCTGACTGTGTTTCTGGACATTAAGCAAGCATTTGACAGGGTATGGCACGCCGGTCTCCTACACAAAATCCGAAACCTTAACATACCCGACCCCTTCACCAAACTCCTACTTTCGTACATGACTAATCGGTCAATTTGGGTCAAAGTAGGGAGAACCTTTTCCGATCCTTTTCAACCTACAGCAGGCGACCGCAAGGTTCTGCCTTAGCCCCTTCTACACACTACCCTCGCATCCGATATTCCCGTTACACAACCCGGAGTAGTCGTTGACACCGCCTTCTGGACGGTTAATCGGAACAACGAAACGGCCTCCCGCCTTATATCCAAAGCCCTACAGAACTTCTCCAAACGGGCAGACCGGTGTAGAGTCTCCGTCAATCCCAGCAAAACCCAAACAATCCTCTTCCGATATCCTAACTTCACAGAAGACAAATTCCCAAAGCTAGCCTCCAGAAATGTTTCCCTCGCCCTAAACCAAGAAAGACTCCCACTCCGACAAGAAATCACCTACCTAGGAATCCTCTTCACTAGAAGCCGCAACTGGCTCCCCGATGTACAAAGAACACTTAACAGGATAAGAAACCATGCAAACCTACTGGGCGCCCTCCAGGGTTGAATTAGAAGTTGCCACCCCAAAACACTACAACATACTTACAAAACATACATTCTCCCTCTTATGAATTTCCGAGCACCCATATACACTAAGCGTGCCCGCACCCAGAATATAATACGAAAGTATTCATTTAATTCCAAAGATTTTAATAACTCGCAAATAACACCATTTCTGTTTTTAACACAATTTCCGCTAATTAATAAATGGAATTAGATAGATTTAATACAAATAAGATTATCCTGTAAATAGTTAGTTAAGAAAGCCCAGTACAAACTAGTTAGTTTCCTTTAATTCTACGCTTATAAATATTAGTCCGTAAAAGTTGCATTTTATAAATGCAATATAAAAGCGTATTCTGTATAAAAGAATCTCTTTAAAAGTATTCATTTTTCTAGTTGACCTACAAACAGGTACAAGAGCGTTACCCTTACTACCATATCGACGCACACCTTCCATTCCCGTTATAATAACTGTAAATAATTCGGCCACTGATAGCTATCCGTCAGGACCATATTTAAAATTATTTATTTATTTTATATAAATTGTTTTTTAACTACAAAGTAACAATGTAGCAATGCGTCCATGCGCAGACGAACGAACCAGGTTTGGATCCAATAGAAGCTGAGTTATTTATTTTTTCTTAGCTAAAATATCGTTCCTTTTGTTGCTGTTATTTTTTATTTCTAAGTTAGTTTTAAGTGTGACTATCTAGAATTGTGAATAATAGGAATAATATACGTGTAAAACACTTAAAGTATATTGCTAAGTGTGGAAGAAGCGGGTAGTAGTGATCAACCGCAATAGTAACGAACAACTACTTGTTATATATATATATATATATATATATATATATATATATAGTATATATATATATATATATATATATATATATATATATATATATATATATATATATATCAAACCGGTTGAGCTAGACTGAGGCAAATTAAAGTAAAATTTAATTACAGTAAGCAAAAGCAGCTTACAACCTACTATCTAAAAATTTGCAAACACTTAGTGAACGTGTAAGGTACGAGCCATTATTTAGAGTGAAGAAGTTAGGCAGGCCATGGAAAACAAAAAATGTAGCCTCATTAGAGCAACCCTTTACTTGACATTTGCTTCTTAATTTGCTAATTTATCGTAAATAGCATTTAAAAGAATAGTTTTAAGTTCCGCAAGTGTAGTAAAAAATTGAAATTGACTAGAGAACATTTTCGCATAATGATTTATTAAGAAATGTTTGAGTGCGTACGACTGCGAAAGAAGTTTGAAACCAACATCTGGCGATTAGGCCTCTTACTTGGCTACAATTCACAGATGGTACAAGGAATTCGAACATGAAATAACTGCAGTTGATCACCAGAAAGGTGCAGGCCCTCCCATTACCACTGTGACAGAGGAAACCATTTCTGCTGTGAATGTATATATATATATATATATATATATATATATATATATATATATATATATATTAACTTTTGATTTTAAGTGACACCCCTGTATATTTTTGTTTTCGGATTCTGGAGGTCATTTTACGGCCGATTGCGTAATTTTAAATCGATTTTTTTCCAAATGTAATTTTAAAATTGAATTTTATTTTCTCATCTAGAGTGCCATGACCATCTTAAAATCATTCTACATACTTAACTCACTTCCAGAAAAATGCAAACTTACTTTTATCTTTGTTAACTTTTTTACTAGAACGTTCTAAACTTTATTTTTGCCGCATTATGGGAGCGTCTGAGAGTTGTTTTTAAAGCAGCACAATTTTAATGCATTGCTTTGCGTATTTTCCCAATTTTTTCAGACAACGATTGAACAAAATTTATTTTAAAACAAACAGAATGTAATAATTTTAAACAGTATTAAAAATAATTAAAAAAAGTTAATAACATTAACAATAATACAACATTAACAATAGGTATTAGATTGTAACTTTTGGACCTTTTAACCACCAATTAAATTTTCAAAGTGCTGCCCTTCCACCTCTTGACATTTCCTAACACGAAAAACGTTGTTTTCTACGACATTCCTAAGCATGTCGGGGGTAACGCTAGCAAATGCCGCTCGTATACGGTTTTCTAAGATGTTAAGTGTTGTTGGCGGTGTTCGGTAAACAATCTCCTTAATATGGCCCCACAAAAAAAAGTCAAGAGGTAGCCACCGGATCGGTCCACGGGTAGAGATAACATGTTTTCCAAATCGTTCTTCTAAGTAATTTCTCACAACAATAGCGTTGCGAGCCGGCGCACCATCTTGTTGATAATAAAGGTGTTGATTATTTATTTCCAACGGTAATTCCTCCAAAAAATTTTCAATTTCATGTTGTAAAAAACCCAAATACCGTTCTGCATTTAAATGCCCTTGGAAAAGAATCGGTCCCACACTACGAGTACCAATTAGTCCAGCCCATACATTTACTCCAAATATCTCTTGAAAATTACCTTCCATCATTCGGTGTTCATTTATCGTTGACCAATATCTTGTATTTTGCCGGTTGAACATTCCATTATTGGTAAATCTCGACTCGTCAGAATACAAAATAGAATTGGCTAGGCTATTATCGGCATCGTTATGTTCCAAGAACCAGTTGCAATATTCCAGTCTTCTAACAAAATCTCCCGCGTACAAATGTTGGTGAAGCTGGTACTTAAATGATTTGTATCCATGTTTCTGATGATTCTGCGCCAACGTCTAATTCAAAGGCAATTTCCCTTGTTGATGCTGTGGGGTTTTGAATAACATATGCTATTACATTTTCTTCCGTTTGTTCATTAATAATAAAATATTGTTGCAAATTATCTGGTTCTTGGCGCATTTTTCTTATAAGGTAGATAATGTATTGTCTTGTAGGGTGATGAAGACGCTCAGGATATTCTTGCCGATAAACTCGTTCGGTTTCCGCTGCATTTTTGGCACAATGTCCATACATAATAAGCATATCAACCTGCTCACTCTTGGTCAACATTTTTGTTAATTTTATAATTAAACTAAGTACAAACTTTAATTTAAATTTTAAGTAAAATATTAGATTTATGTTAATAAACAACAACCTTTATTATTACCTGTCAAACTTTTAAATTAACCATAGTGTTTCCATGGCAACCTAGCCACCTATTGTTTTCATGGCAACTCTGACGTGCTGTGACATAGGAAGTGTATTTTATTAATGAGTAAGACGTAAATATAAAAATGAAAATGTTTTAAATCGAAAATGGGTAAAAATGACAAAACGTATTATACGTCATTAAATTCGTTTTAAAATACTGCATTTAGTAGTTTTATGAAAGTGGTATGTTTCCATTTAATTTTTTTGAGCTACGGCAGAAATAAAGTTTAGAACGTTCTAGTAAAAAAGTTAACAAAGATAAAAGTGAGTTTGCATTTTTCTGGAAGTGAGTTAAGTATGTAGAATAATATTAAGATGGTCATGGCACTCTGGATGAGAAAATAAAATTCAATTTAAAAATTACATTTGGAAAAAAATCGATTTAAATATTATGCATCGGCCGTAAAATGACCTCCAGAATCCGAAAAACAAAAAATATACAGGGGGTGTCATTTAAAAATCAAAAGTTAAGGTCATTTCCGGTGAAACCGGAAGACGGAAATGCTTGTCAAAAATTCCTAAAAATGACGTTTGGTTAGAGTAACAACCCTGCCAAGCTTCATTTAAATCGATAGATAAATAAAAAAATGGCAGCCGGACAGTGTTCTCGTGGGCATCCGGTATATATATATATATTAGACAACAGTTAAAGGAAAATTAAAAATTATTAATTTGGTAACCATGAAGTATTTAGATTCACTTCAGTTAACCTCCATGTATTGTTTTGATATTAATTCTAATGTCAAAAATTTATTACATATAATTGTATGATAATGATTAACATTTTGTAAAATGGATACACTTCTTAATGTAGAGTTGAAGTATAGAGCACATATATATTGGTTGTAGTCACACTAAATTAGGAGCTCAGTCCCATTTGTTCTATTAATGTAGATCCACGTCAACTTTTTGGTGTTTTTGAATGTGAATTTAGGTAAACATGTATTGATAATGTTTTTTAAAGAAATTTTTAAACACCGTGTAAGAACGCATTGTCACTCCACTAAATTTTAATTTTCATTTTAGAGAAGTTAAGGACGTAACGACATAATATCGGAAATACAGTTTATCTATGGTGCAAGATATTATTCGATAGATTCTACATTTAGTAGATGAATAATTTTAGTGAATGAATGATAGTTTGTACAATTTGCCAATTGTCTCTCAAACATAAAAGAGAAATTTATTATATTTAATAATGCATTATAAGCTTTCCGTTGCAGTTGAAGGCATATTCATTTAGTACGTAAAGGATCAGTTATTAGATAACAACTTTGGAAATGATTTAATCTAACAATATGTTGCGTCAATGTTTATGTATAAAATTTAAACCAGATGTTGAATATAATATAGCTTATGACCTTATTTTGAAAATAAACATCTACCTATATTTGGGGCATTAATTACGCATAATGTTAGTCTTTATACATTGGTTTTGTAACTTTTTGTTATATTAATTTAAATAAAACTAACTTAAATATGTTAATAATATCATAAATGAGGTGGTAGCGATATTCAGTATTTATTATAGAAGACTGAACATATTATTAATTGTAATGTAACGAGATAATCATTACGTTTAGGTTATTTTAACTTGTGGTATTACTCCCACCGCCATAATCAATGCAAGTGGTAATCTGATGACTAAAATAGCACGAAGTCATAAAATGTAGTAAAAAGTTGAACTGACAATTAAAAATAAAGCCTCAACTGCCACTGCAATGTAGTGCATAGTTTATATTGAAAGTAGTGTGTGAACATTAAAACCCACATATGTATCTAAGTCCCAGTTTAAGATCTAAGCCATTTACTTCATTGCTAAAAATAGTCCATTATTATAAACTGAAAAATTTTGAATAAATTTCCAGTTTGAAATACAAAAATATACAGTGTGTCCTCTAGTAAAAGGCAAACAAATTTTGATATGAAATTTGAGTTTCTGGGGTCTCGTCCTGCTTGGTTAGAAGCTAAATTTTGCCAAAATTTTAGTTTGAAAAATCACGTGTGCCTTCGAAATTTTGAAAAAAATGATTTTTCGTATTAGCAAAAGTCCTTTTTTGTAAGACATATGACGAAATGTTACTAAAAAATGTGTTTAGAATGAAAAATTACATATGAATGCAAAATTTCAAGTCTCTAGGCCAACTTGTTATAAAAGAAATTTGATCAGAATAGAAAATTATGTTAATGTACATTTCTTATCGCAGATCCCATGAAACAGACCCCTGTGGAAAATGAAAGAAACTTTTTTTTATTGTTGGATAATCATCTTTCAACAATAACAGAGCAATTAAGCAAAATTACCTATCTACTGTGACTTATGACACATCCTAAGTTTGCACAATATTCAATTCTTTATAAGAATCTGTTACAAGGTAATTGTTGCGGTAGCGTTTTGAATCTTATTTTTTAACTCTTCATCATTTGGAATTCTTTCAGCATAAACTAACCGTTTTAATCTGCCCCGCACAAAAAAATCCATAATAGTAAGATCAAGTGACCTTAGAGGCCACAAAAACCTCCTCCTGTTTCTCCCAATCCATCTTTCGTCAAACAGTCCATTTAACCAGCTGGAGGCAAGACGAGTAAAATGGGAACGGCAGCCGTCATGCTGAAAGTAACTGGTCTGGCGTATTTGTAAGGGAAGTGTATCAACAAACTTTTCAAGAATCGTCGTGTACGTATTCTTATTAAGGTTTCCTTCATTAAACAATGGCCTAATAAGTCTACTGCACATCATACATTTATTTTTTTAAACTACTACCTTCTGGAATTAATTTGGTATTGTAGATTTCTTCACTTCAAAATCTACAATTCTGAGACGAAGGGACGCCAATTGTTGTAAAAGTAACTTCGTCCGAAAATATTATCTGCTCATGAAAATTTAGATTGTTTAAGATTTCTTCTCCCAAAGACAAGCAAAAATATAATCTTTTACTTTCATTACCATATTCTATATGTATGTAATATGTTTATTTATTTTGACGAGTGTAGTTTACTTAAGTAACACATGTTGCACAATAAATATTATTATTATTATATTATATTACGAAAAAAATGTGCTTTAAATGCATAGATGTTACAGCTTTTATAAATTATTTGCAAATGTGCTCTGCTTATACCTGAATTGTTACTTCGCTTTTCAATGACATTTTTGGATCGTTTGCTACCAAATTGAATGCTAACAATGTTGCTGCATCATTTTCACATAGAGCTTTCTTTTGTTTTTTTAAATTTACACTTCCGGTTTACAAACACTTTTTTATTAGCCAGCTCACCTATGATTTTTGTACTATTGCATCAGGATATTTTTCATTAAGAAGGTTAATTGCAGAAGAAACCGATCTCTCGCCAATACCGTAACACTGAATTAAATAAATTTTTTGTTCTGTTGTCAATAGTTTTGACTATTACAGAATAAAATAACAGTAAACGGGTACTGTTCAGTTTGTTTTAACGCTATTTATTATTAAAGTAGTAATTTGACAATTCACACTATTCTCTTCTATCTTGACATAAACGTTTAAAAACCGAAAATTTCACTCTAATCTGGTTACTGTCAAAATTGACACATCGGGTACACTTTAATGCAGAACAACTTTTGTTAACAGAAATATGTCGAATTTTTTACGGCGTTCGAATTTTAAGATTAACAACAGTTCTGATTTCGTTAATAACAAAAAAATGAGAGTTGACCTCGAGACCTGATATTTTGGATACATATGTAATTTTTCATACTGAACAACTTTTTTTAGTAATGTTTTGTCGTATCTCTTACAGAAATGGACTTTTGCTGGAGTGAAAACTATTTTTTTTTTAAATTTTCAAAGCACGCGCGATTTTTCGAAACTAAAATTATGTCACAAATTAGTTTCAAATCAAGCTCAAATTTCAAATAACAAATTTTTTGCCTTTTACAAGAGTCATCCAATCAATCCGGGGACACACAGTATACCACATTTAGATAACAATTTGTAGTACATTTACATTTATTATTACTTTAGAGCAATAACTTATATTAATAAAATAAAATTTCATTCCATCGTTTACCATACAAAAAGTGAGATTAATTTGTTTAATTCAAGATAAGTAAGAAAACCAGTGGCGTAAACTAGTTCTATTTATTGTAGTTGGAATTTTTCGAACTTTCAACGTGGTAATTGACATAAGCTATACAATCCTACAATACATTTATACAATAATTTATTTTTACATTACAATATTAGTTACGTGTATAAAACGTTCAAAAGTCATAAGAATCTTAATTAGTGGTAGTTACGTATTACACATACGTCACTGTTTTTATACTCTATAGGGGTAGAAAAAGCATAGTACACAACTCACTACTTATCACCCTTATTATGTAATATACTATTGAATAACTAAAGGTTTAGTGCTTTTTCCAAGTCCAACACAACATACGCAAACAAACAAATCTTATAATCAATGCTTAAGACCACTAATTTCAAATAAAAATACAATGTGACAAATCAGAAAATAATCCATTTATAGAGAAACTACAACGCAAAAC
>JARFJB010001851.1:7745000-7935000 GCA_036346205.1 Vesta saturnalis | reverse complement strand
CGCCACGCACTCATACGCACACGCACAGCAAACATGCCACCACAATACTTACCGGCCACATCACTCTGCTACACAGACACACACGACACATACAGCGCTCTTCACGCACACGCACGCGACACGCAACGCAAATCGTAGACCACAAACGAAGTTATCTCATAAAGCTTCTTGCACAAAATTTTCAAAATCCCATATTCTAACTTTACTGCAAACTTCTTAATATCTTCATTACATTCCTGTTGACCCATATGAAATTTATACCATTCCACTATTACTAGTTTTTTTTTAATAAGTGCATAATTCAGGTCATCATATGATTTTTCGGCCAGTATCTTCATATGCGTTACTTAAGTTGGCAACACAGCACAATTATTTTTGACCGGCGTCAAATTCACTTCTTGTCTTGACAAATGGGAATATAACCACTGGAACAAAATATCATGGCATGCTCTAATGCAAAATAAGATGGAAGGGTATAAATTAAATTAAAATTTAATCTATTTATGTTCAATCTGATAAACTGTAGTATAAACAATGTGCGAATAGCATTGGGTAATCATAAGCAAATTTGGAAATAAATGGAATCGGATCTATGTATATTGGGTTAAGCGCCTGCTTTCGAAACACCGCTGGTTGATTGTAAACATGATCCAAAACATATTTGTATTACCTACTGAACTATTAAAACCATTCCACTAATAAATTAAGATCGAAACAGCATTTACCAATGTTACTTTATGAGGGCGCACCTTGTCATCATTACTTTTTTATATTCGTTAAATTCTAACTCGTAAAACTGCTGCGTCAATTTCTTCAGGTACTCTGGATATAATAATATTTTATTCGATAATTTCACTACGCTTTTCCATCAAGTTTTTACAGCGACATTACCTAAAAATTGGTTAAGCTACATCCGCTTTTAATTTAACTTAAAAACATTTATTGGGAAAAACGAATTTTAGAATAAAATATTAGCCGAAATGTCATAGATAGTATACGATGTTTGGTAACTACTTAACAATTACTATTAAGTTATTGTAAAAGTGCATCGAAATATTTTTGTTTATATGCCCACAGTTTTTGAAAAGTTATGCGATTCAGCACGATACTGTTTCGAAACTGTGATCTAGTAGTTGCGCAGTCTATTGAAGCTCTCGATTTTAGCGTTGATAAGCTTTCATTCGTTATCCGCGTACGGTAAAGTTAACAAGTTGATATATTTTTAAAACTGTAATTACGTTGTCACGTCACTAATATTTCTATTATTGTTTGAAAAATCGTTAAGTTAAGTGGTTCGTTTATTGTTGAGTTAACGTTAACGTTAGACCTTTTCTTGCAAGTGACTAAAACAAACTATCACTTTAAAAACGTGCTTGTAAACTTGTAAACACTGCGCTTCTGTTTTAAAGCTAAAGTTTTTTTTCACATATGTAAGCGACTGCCAACAGGTGAGTGCTGATAATACACACTGTAATTGTGTTATTAGTTTGTCTTTCTGCATATTCATTAAGAAGGATAATGGTTTAATCGTCAAAATAAGATGTTAGTTACATAAAATTGCCATTTCAATTTCGGATGAAATTATCTTCCGGGCAGTATTTGTTAAATGATTTTTGACAATTATTTTAAATGACAGTAAAATAATAAATTTGATGGCATAATGGGACTTAAAATTTTTCTGAATAAAATTATCTATTAGGTACATCTTCCGAATCTTGCAAGCATTATTACTGTTAATCTTAATATTATGTCACATTTCCAATAATCGTCTTTTTTTGTTATTATTATCTACGTCCAAAATAATAAATTCCTTATATTTAAAGTTATGCTCAGAATTTATAACATGTTGTAACAAAGCAATACGTTTGACTGGCACTTCTGATTTATGTTGTATTATTCTATTTTTTAACCTTTGAATTGAAGTTATAATGTAATAAACTGAACAATTCATACATTGAATTTGATAAATTTTATTTTTTGTTTTTTGTGGAATTGGTATATAAACAATTTTAGCAACATTAATTGGAGTTTTTTTAAATTATTGTAAAAAGAATTGACTTGTTTTTAAATAATATTTGCAGTTAAAGATTTGGGATAATTATTTTTAATAAATACTAAAATTATTTTATGTTTGCTGGTTGGTCTAAATTTTAGATCTGAAACATTTAAACATTTGTAAATAAGATTTGCATTAGGGTTGTACGGATGATTTGAAAGGAAATTTAAATGGCAACCGTTATGTGTGCTTTTTGGAACCAATCTAAAGACATTGAGTTATTACTGTTTCAAATAATTTTTGTATCTAAAATCGAATTCGTCTTAATAATTTCAATTTCAATAGTAAATTTGGGTTTTGAATGAAAATTGTGGAAATTATTTACAAATTATTCTAATTTTGATTCTCTGGAAGTAATGAGAGAATGCATGCATTTGTTTTCAAAATTAAAAGTGATGTTCAAATAGAATTAACTACAAACACAATTTTTCAAATACTTCGTATGAATTGTTCAATTTCTTACATTGGATCATCAATACAAACATTGAAATATTAATAGATATAATTTATCGACATAAAGAGATATGTGAATTTTTCAAAATAAAATATGTTCAAAATACAAAATTTTAATTGTTATTCAATTTAAGTCTGAGCATAATTTTAAATATAACGAAACTGTTATTTTAGACGTAGATGATAGTAACAAGAAAAAATATTGAAAACGTTACGTATTAAAATTAACAGTATTAATGTTTCCAATAACGTAATGGCGTCGGGAGTCTGTTCGTCTAATTCCTTCCCTGTCAAGCCTTGAAAATATTGTTAAGGAGTGTCCAAAAATGAGCCAAATTTTATAAATGTGAAGGTATTATACACACAGGTTGCATAAAATATTTGAATAACGCAAAAATTATTGAAGAAAATCAGTAAATCTGTTTTCATACTGAGCAATCATATTCAAATATTTTAAACGGCCGTGAATAAAGTGACAGTGATAATGCAAATTGTGTATATCAATTGGAAATTAGCTACCCAAAAGAACTTGTTTGTAGTAAAGTTTTTAGAATTAAGAATCAAACTGATCGTGTTGTAACTCTTGAAATAAAATTGTTTTGTTAAAACAAACAAGTCAGTTAGCACTTAGTAAAGAAATTAATTGAAGAGCTTTAATTAATAGTTCGCACGTGCAGCAAAAAAATCATCTGGATATCACAAGGAATCCTAAAATAAAACTGTCGCAAGTAATATAAACTGCAAACTATGATAAAAAACTCAACATTGGCTACTGTTTATAGTAAGAGCACGAAATAAATGATTTATTAACGGCACTTATTGCTGCTGGTTAAGTTTGTTACAAAATGCACCTAATATTTTTTCGCAAAAAATTATTAATGGTGGTACTTTCTGGTGCAAGATCAATATTTCGGTAAACATATAGGTATGATTAAGTTACGAGTTGGGCTTTTCCTACCGTGTTAGCATTCCTATGAAATATTTCGTGATTACCTGTTTTCGTATTCAGGCCTTGCGGAGGACAGCTTTTACTTTTATAATAGGTTTTGTGAATCATTAAGCTATTGCGATACGAAGTGGATTCGCCGATGCTAATAAAGAAACCTTGGAATTGTGCATCATAATTCTTTGTGCAGTACTCGCTCATGCAGGTCTCATTACTAAAGTAGATTAGCTTATGGATTGGGGTAACGAACGTATGCATATTGCTAGTCATAGTTTGCGGCTGCTCCAGTTTTCTACTTTTGGCCATTTTTCTAGCGTGGTTCTACTAATGTACTTTCTCCGGTTCTATGGTCTCGTATCTAATCACTGATAGGTTTCGGTTTTTCACTACCTGTTAGTTTTGTGGTTACTTGCAGACTGTGGGAATATCTTCCCATTAAGCATTTTGTAGACTTGCGGTTCAATATTAATTCTTATTCTTGTGACTTGTACGTCTAGGAAAAGTTGCTTTTATCAATCTATGGCAAATTTGATCAAAAGGGTGTGGTTGATTAGTGATCCACATAAGGATTCAAATTTTTCTCTCCCATATGAGAATATGTTCGACACACAGTTACTTTCATTGAAGCTGGTTTATTGCATTTGTCTCATATTTACCCATAAGCGTTTTGCTCAGAACTAGGGCAAGTATTAGGCACATTTCATTTCCAAACCGTTGTTCGTAGTGGTTGCTCCGTACTTAGACATACGTTGTGTTTATTCCATTGGAATTACTTTAGTAATATGGCATAGTGTTAGTCCCAGCTAATATTTTTGTCCTATTCGCTAGATATATAAATAAAGTGAAAAATGGGTCAGCGAAGGAAAACTACTTGGAATTAACTTGCAACCACAAGTAGGTTTACAAATAAAAACTGAAGAGGTTAGTTAACAAAAGCAACTAACCTAAAAATACAGGAAACACGTCGTAATAAGTATATTTGCTGACAGTTGAGTGGCACTAAAAAGAAATATTGCATATACCCTTAAACTACACTATACCACCAAGGCATGTGAAGGTAGGTATAACAACTACAATGGAAAAATTCAATAAATATCAGGTTACTATGGTTTGATTGTAATAATTAGAATCTTAAATATGGTTTTTAAAGTATAATATCGGTATCATGACCAATTTAAATCCCTTTTCTTAGATCACACTACTTTTATCTTTATTACCTTATTAATACAGAAACTAGAATTTAAAAAAATGTATATACGTTACCTTCAAGTTACGGTTTGAACCCTGTAACCGCGGTTCCCGATACAGAGATCCCCGGTTGAGCGGACCACGGTTTAAGCAGTCATTGATGCGGGGGTCCTTCAATTTAGTGCTATATTCCGCTCTAACTTCTACTACAGAAGTTCATCTCAGTCGACAGCTGGAGCGGTAAGATATATGCTGTCAAATAAATATTTTATTTTAAAACGTGTTCCAAAAATATCCAATTATCTTCTAATGTGGGCAACGTAGGTATTTATCTACTTTATAATCTCACAAGTTTTGTTGATCAAATACCGCAAGAACGAAACTACTCGAAGCAGTCGTAATGTAAGGAGTATTATTCAACTGGTCCACAATATTTCAATTTACTACCTGCATCCAAACTTAAACCATTTGGGCAATCTTATTTTGTGTCGACTTATTGTACAGGTACGTAACTCCATTGTCAGTTAATAAGTTAGGAATTCTAATTTTTCAATAAAAACTGCGACTGTTGTATCAACCGCGGTAATGGCGCCCTTGGGATGTATACGGTAAACAAGACTAGAGATCATTGTTATAAGCAGACTAGAATTCATTAAATTAAGGGGAGTTTTGTATACTAACCAAACATAACGTTATTTTTATGCCTTAAAAGTTTCAAAGGTTATCAAATGCAATTATTCGCGAGACTATGTTGTGTTAAAGCACTAACTTTTAATCTACATCTACTACCATTGAAATGATATTGTTCAGATTTGGGTTAAAAGATTGACGTGGTTTAATTCTATCTACAACTATGCAGTAATTACAGTTTGTCGTAGTATTTTTAATGTAGTAAATACGGCATGTAGCTCATGGCGGTTACAAAAGTTATAAATTCTATTTAACTGTTAATGTGATCGATGAATTATTTACACTTTCTATGGTATTACGTGCTACATTGTGCATTATTAAGAATTTTTTTAAACGAAACTGTAGAGCGGTTTTCTGTCCTGTTTCACGTATTTTGATGGTTTTTTAACTCCGGAATTAAATTTATAGCGATTGTTTATTTCCTCACTGTGTAGAATTTGTACCTATCATGGTATTTTAAGTTCATGTGGTCTTTTCTTGCATCTGCCAATAGTGTTGCAGAGGTACCTGTAGAGCAGTGATCTGTCTATGTCTCAGAATTTAGGAACTCTAAGAAAGAAGCTGCATGGGAGGGAATTTTTCGTCTGTTATTTATTCCCACTACATGCACTACAAAAATGAAAGTATGTCTTTCTTTTTGTAGTACAGAAATTATCGGTTGTATATTAACACGTTCACTGCTCATGACGCGGATCCGCGGCCTACTGTTACTCATCTTGGGTGAGCACAGCGCGAATACGCGTCTTAGTTATGTATGCGGTCTGTACGTTGTTATTTTATGAGCAATACAGATAGACGTTTATCATTAGTCAGCCAGGATGTTCGCGCCCTAAACGATAAAAAATGAATGTAAAACATCAGAAAGTGTTAAATAATGAATAATTAGAATATCTTCTTACACTTAGTAGCGAGTATGAAGTTCTCGAAAGTGAAGATGATTATTTTCCTGAATATGACTCATCTGAAAGTGGTTTTGGTAAGTACTGTAGTTTTATTATAACCTGGAAATGTTTTGTTTACACTTTTTTTATGTATAGATAATGATGAACATATGGATATTGTTGATGTCTCTGAAGCAAATATAAACACTGATCCAATAAATTCACAAAAAGTGGATGATGCAGATCACAAAACAGATACTGTTAGTGATGTGCAAGTAAATGTAATGTGGCAAGATGAGCCTACTGGTTCAAACAGGCTAAAAGAATATGAATTCACGGAATCACGCAGGTTATTAATAGAGAAACCACAAAGTAATCAACCTATTGACTATTTTTTTCTCATTGCTGATGAAAAAAAAAGTTTTTAATTAATAGTTGAAGAAACAAATATAAATGCAGAAGACATTTTCTTATCTGGTGTTGAAGCAAATGCTAGGTTGACAAGGTGGAAGCCACAGTTCCAGAATTCCGCACATTTCTTGGGTTACTGCTACATATGGGAACTTTTAAAATAAATAGAATCCAAGATTACTGGAAGACAGACTCCCTCTTCAATTTGAAATGTTTTCGTGAAAATATGAGTAGCGATCGATTCTTACTCATCCTTCGGTGCTCACATTTTACCAAAAATGTCTCGGAAGAACAGTCTCAGCAAGATAGAATTTACAGAATTTGACCATTGCTAAATTTTTTCAATAATAAAATGCAGCAGATATATATCAAGCAGGACAGAATTTATCGCTTGATGAATACATGATTTTGTGGAGAGGGCGATTAGTGTTTAAACAGTTTATTAAAAATAAACGACACAAATATGTCATTAATCTCTATGCGCTCACGAAATTTGACGGGATTGTGCTGAATATGAGTGTTTATACTGGTTCTCTTGATTCACTAGGAGGAAAGGGCCACTCCAAGAAAGTTACTCTACATCTGATGCAGAACTATCTGGGATGCGGTCGTTCACTATACGGGGTGTATTTTAAAATCTCCGACAAACGAATACTGGAGATTATATGATTCAAAATAAAAGAAAAGTCATCATAAACGCTTTTCCGAAAATGTTTCCTAACCGAGATACACCTGTATCTCGGTTAGGTTTAAAAAATTAAAAAAAATTTTTTTTAAGATTCCTCAAAAACTACAAAAGATATTACACTGAGATTTGGTACACCTAAATGTCTAAATTAAGTACAATTAATCAGGTGAGATTGAGTCAACTGGGTCCATCCAGTGGCGTAGAATATGTTAAGTTAATCACTTTAAGTAAGAAAAAAACGCACGTCCCTGATTTTTTTTGAAGAAATATTTTTTTGTTAAATTCAACATTTAATTCTGCAAATAAAATCACACTTAGTATTTTTTCGATTCGGCACCCGTTTTTGAATAACCAAATTAAATAAATCCGTTTCCTCAAAGACTTTTTGGCGAATTCTTTTTACATTTTTTGAGAGAAGATTTGCCAGAATTGTTTGACGACGTACCCTTATATGTTAGAATGAATATGTATTTCATGCATGATCGTGCACCACCACATTCTACACGAAACGTCAGAGAATTTTGAATGCATGGTTCCCTGGACGCTGGATTGGACGAGGAAGTGAAGTACCGTGGCCGGCACGATCGCCAGTTTAAACCCATTGGATTTTTTTGTGTGGGGGTATCTGAAAACTCGTGTCTATTCAATTCAAATTGATAGTCGAAGCAACTTTGGATTCGCATACAGATGGCATGCGATGAGATTAGGGCTATGCCTCACATTTTTCAGCGTATTAGGTTTCATTTGCTAAGAAGAATACAAGCTTGCATTCAAAAGGAAGGAGGATATTTTGAACAATATGTATAAAAATAATTATTATTTTGTTTTGATTCCTTCAATATCTCTTTAATAATGTACCTAATAGTTAACTGCGTTGTTTTTTTGTAAAATAAAACAAATTTTGATTTTTATTGAATAATGTGGTCGTTTATGTTAATGCAAAATGTTTCAAAAACGGGGCGCCGAATCGAAAAAATACTAAGCATGATTTTATTTGCAGAATTAAATGTTGAATCTGTCAAAAAAATATTTCTTCAAAAAAACCAGGGGTGTGGGTTTTTTTTTTTTACTTAAACTGATTTACTTAAAATATTCTACGCCACTGGATGGAGTCAGTTGAATCAAACTCACCTGATTCATTGTATTTAATTAGACATTTAGGTGTACCAAATCTCAGTGTAATATCTTTTGTAGTTTTTGAGGAATCTTAAAAAAACCTGCAAAAAGTATTCTTTAATCAACGTGTATTTCGGTTAGGAAGCATTCTCGGAAAAGCGTTTATCATTTTTGTCTGTGCGTGTGCGTGTGCGTGGCGGTAGAATCTACACAAAATTTTTTTAAGGATAAAGGCATGACTATCGTTTTTGATTCATTGAGCGTTAGTTGGTTTATGTCCACACCAGTTTTTAACATTATCAATACTTTTCACAACATTATTGCAAACAAGGTTGAAATCGGAACCATTTGATAATAGCGTTGCATCATCGGTATACAGGATACACTAATGTTAGTTGGAAGATACATTGCATGTCATTAATATAAATCAAAAATAACAAGGGTCCCAATATGGACCCCTGTGGTACGCCGTGTTAAACAGGTAGTATATCTGAAAGCATATTGTTATACAGCACACATTGTAGTCTGTTTCTTAAAAATGAAGCTATTAACACTGAGGTTGTTAAACTTATAACAAGAGATTTTACCTTAGTTACCAAAATTTCGTGAGAGAAACAGTCAAAAACCTTTGAAAGATCTACAAAAGCAGCAATTCTGTGTTCGCCCTTTTCAAAACAATCTAATGTATTACTGTACCTGTACGTATAGTACATCATATATAGTGCAAGGTTTGATGACCAGGAGGTGGGTTTAAATTTTATCGAGTTCTTATGTGTGTGGTTATGGCGACCGACGAAAAAAAGTGTGTACGTACGGAGTAAAACCGTACAGCGATTGTCATACTTGTGATACCGAATTTTAGATTAGGGTTTTGCAAATGGTTTGCCGCAAATTTTACCTTCATCTGACTGCTCCCGTTGTAGGAATTTAAAATGCAAGCTAATTACAAAGAACAGTAATTTACGTTGTGTGTTCGAAAAGAGACACCATATTAGAGCAAGAATTTAGTAGAACCTAATAACGCTTCACCTTTGTAAACGTAATTTGTACGTGTCTTAACCAAAGGAGGTGTATAATAAATACTTACTTAATTTAATTTAGTTTTCCAAGTGATCAATGGACAATATTTTCGTTTTTAATAAATAGCTACAGTCATGTTGCAGGTACGAACGTAATTTTAAGACAGTGGTATTCTTCAAACACGGTTTTTCTTGTATCGGTGCCTCTAGTCTTTCACCAGAGGGACACACCTTTGTTTTATAAAAATGTTGAAAGCGCTTTCTGCACATATCATATGTAGGAGTGGTGCATCCAAATCGTTGTTTACATATGTTTGATCAGGTTCATAATAAATAACTAGACAAATTTTTGAATATAATCTCCAAATTAAATGAGTAATTTGATATGAAACACACCACTGAGCCGCTAGACTTACTATAGCATTCTGTTGAGTACGTGAAAAGGATAACATATACGTGCAACAGAGTATGTGGAATGAAATGAGCAGAAACGGGCCAACAGTAAGTTACATAACCTATTACACTTTGATCTACTGTAATTGTACAAATAACGGATAAGGGTAAAGGTGACGATTTTGCTCATTTTGGTTCCGTTTGTAGCCATGATTGGATTTGTTGCGAACACCTCCCACTTAGTGCGATATTTTTGTTTGAACTCTTCGCGAGTTTTCAAGCTGGATAGATATCCTACACCGACGTTATGCTGCAAATAATTTGCAAAAATCTTACGCGTTTCCTGCCTTTCCGGCGTGCTCCAAGTGGCCCTGTTGTCTATTTTTGTATAGGCATACTTGGTCACTCTGTGATGTTTCACCTTTCTGATCTCTTCTTCCACATCTTCTGTATGCGGATGGCATAATTGTGGACAGGTCGGGTCGATATACTATCATTGTCACTTTGAATGGAGGTGCGTAAAATGATTTCTTTGTAATTAGATATGGAAGGTGCAGGAACAGGAACAGCTGACTAGTTCTGAAGAATTGGTGTCTGTATCCATCATACAATATACCGCTTCAGAAGGAGAAAGAGCATTGGGACCTGCAACAGCCGATAACAACAGAGGACCTACTTCGCACATGTCCTTCACAATGGTCATTTGGTTGTAGATTTCATTATGGATGTCAATTGAATGCCCCATAAAATCGCTTATCATTTGGACATCACCTTCTGGAAGCGTACCGGTGGCAGTCGCCGTAATATTATTGTTTTGCAGTCCAACTCAAAAATTTGTTTGCTGTGCCTAGTGGTTGGTAGGCAAACAAATAAGGATTTTCCTTTAATACGCGAGCTTGGTCACGATAGTGTTATAGCGTTCATGCTTAACTCCGAACTTGATAATGGTGCCGGGGAGTTAATTTTACCTCTTGCAATGTGCCGTCCAAATCCCATTGCAATTTGTGTTGGTGTATCTTCAAAAAATGGTATGTTGTCTTTAGAAGTGGTCTCCTCGGTTGCATAATCCAAATTCTGGGATATCTACACATCACCTGGCCTTTCTCTACTAAACATCATTATCTGAACTATTTCGATAACTGCAGCCATATATTCCTATCAAATTCTATGTGTCTATCTATATATCTAACTAATTTCGCGGTACACGTGATTGTAAAGTTTGCTTATGTCTTCCGTTTCGGGAAGAACAGTTTTGTAGATCGTTTGTGTTGTGTCCTGTTTTATTGGGCGCCTTTTAAAACCAATGACTTTCCCATTCTCTGCATTTATTTCGTAAGAACCCATTTTGAGTTTATTGATGTATTAAAATATACCGTAATTTACGTGTCATTCATTTGGTTGTAAAATATAAGAAAAAAGTTTTTAATTATTAATGGTTTATAATATGTGGTGGGCAACTTAATTTGCATTTTTGTGTAACTTAAGTTCTATATCTTCTTAAGGATTTATACTCCCACTTCTTTGAATTATTTTTTTGCTGCTCATATTTTCGCGCAACGCATCAGCATCATCTGACTTCCTAAGCGTCCATTTTTTTTTCTCACTTCTTGTGATACGCTGTTAGATGCAGGAATCCATTTTTTGAGATTCCACCTAAATTTTGTGAAAAGTGCCATTGATTTAATGGTACGATATATTTAACTGTATTATATTGAAATATAAAACATTTGCTTTTTGCAGACACTTTTATACTTTTATTACTTTATTTTTTTACTTTGACACTTTAATTTTGCCACATTGAATTGCACATTTAGTTCTACTTTTATGTACGCTTTCATTTTATTATTGCGTTTTGCTTTTAATGGCGGAACTGGATTTTAATCACAATTTTTTATATGAACTTTCGAGAAAATGCAATAAACACAGGATTATTCAAAATTTCACAAAGATAAATTAAGAAGTAAAATTCCATTTTGGGTGTGGTTTACAACGTAAAGCATTGTTATTACGATATATTGCACAACATTAATGCAAAGATGACATCACCTTGGTTTGCATTTCCGCATTATTTTTTATAATACCAGGGGTTATCAAGAAGTATTATATTTTGTAACAGGTATTTAAAATTTTAATGCTTTTAGTATAAAGCTATTACAGCTAGTTTTTAAGATATATTAAGTCTAATTTTAAAATGTTAATAAACATAGTTAGTATATCTTTTATTTTTACATATCGGTGAATTTTTTTTTTATTGTAAACCTCGGTTTAGTCCGAGCATTACCAAAAAATAACTTGGCGTCCGAGATCATTTTTATCATTGTTACATTGCACTTTCTATAGTTATGTTAAGTGGAAATAATCGAGCAGAATTTGTAGTAATTAAGCAAATCCAAAGATTGAATCGGCCTACTTTAATTTACCGACTGGGACAAAGGCATTATTTTTGGTGAATGGTTTGTATCTCCAGTTAGTTTAACGATTTTTGTTTTGGAGAACATTTTTACACACATTTATTTATTAATAAAACACCATTTATACCATTACCACATTATTATACCTGGCACCATCAACACATTATTATAATTTTAAAACATTTTCGCAATTCATTTGCTTTGTTTGATTTTCTTTAATGGCGCACGATTCCACAACGCCTCCTACTTTTCTCATAATTGTAATTGACAGTTGTTCAAAAGTTAGAGTATTACTTTTGCCATCATTAAAACCCGCGATATTGTGTACAGCATTTACAAAGCTATCGAAGTGGTCCGGTTGGAAAATCGGTGCTATATCAGAGATATTGCTGTATAGCTTTCTCATTTTGATCAAAATGCAACCAAGATGACTCATTTTGTTGCGGATCATAGCTTGGTGGTGAGCGCTATTATAGTATTTAACCGTCATTAAATTAACAAATTCGATTGCATGGGACCATGACATACTATTCTTGTAATTTCGTCTTAGCCAGGTTTGGGTAAATTATTTCCCTAACTACCTTTCTAGCTCGATGATGTATTTCAGGTAATGCAGCCCTAGATTTGAAATTCTCCCTCTGACTTAGATCGACAATTTAGGTTTACTTGGTAGCATAGGTTACGTTTTGAATAAAATCCTTTGCAAAATGGACAGGGAACATAATTTTTATTTGTACTCTCTTTCAGATTTGATCGGCAATGGGGAATGATTGTGCCATTATTTGAATTATATAGAAAGTTCCCTTCGTCCAAGACTCGCTTCAATAAATGCTTACGTTTGGGATCATCTGAAGTCATGTATTGAACTGGTCAGTACAATTAAAAATTAAATAGTGATAATAGTAGTACTATGGTACTGTGCAAAACTGTCGTGTGCGTTAAATGTAAATGTATACTCAATAAATTAACTGACGCTTGGCTTCGAAATATGACTTCGAAGTAAATGTAGAACTAGTGAAATAGTCTAGGCATTTTACAAACGCTACTAAGGAAATCTGCCATTTCCGTGACTAGCTAGTAGGTATTATGTAATAATTATTAACTAATGACACAGATCTTAAGAGTGTTAGTATCTGTAGTTGCATAAAAAATATAAAAACAAAATTGTAAGGTGTAAATGGCAGATCAAATATTTTTTGTGATATCAGTGTTCACCAACCTTTTGTCCACAGATAAACCTGAATGTAAGCGGTAATTAATTTTCAAATGATAGGCAAAATCAGATCATTGTCAAGTAATGTCATGAAAAGCAATAAACTATGATTTGTCAAATTTTACAATCTATTTAACCAAAGGTTCCACTGTATGTTTTCGATACAAATGACGAGGTAACTGCCCTTGTATCGTTTTACGGTACGGGCAAAAGTTTTTCTTCCCTGCATTTATTTTTGTCGTTTTTTTCTTGTCCAGTCGATGCAGTACGTGAACTGTTAAGAAAACGAATTGGTTATGTATACAGATCCTTACCAATGCAAAAACTTGTATACTGATCAGACCTGACGTGTTCTTAAACATTTGCTTCCGCACTCAGTATTCCGCAATAAAAACATACACACATTTCTTCCGCCGTTTCATGTAAAGGATGTAGTTCTTCATCTACCGTCGCAGTTGAAGTAAAAGATTGATATCTGTTGCCATATCTCAAATATCCGTGTCAAAATTAAGTTTCACAATTGCTTACAATAAACTATTGGTAACTTACTAGTATCAGTATTCAAATCTTCATTTTCTCGTATTAACGCATGGGTATCTATTGCCAAATGATCTTCATCTGGGTAAAAATAATGATCTCAATCGCTATTACAAATGATTCAATTTATGTAGATTACCGAAATAAATACTTGCTTCAGATACAGCGTTGAATTCCTCATTTTGTATTGGTAAAACGTCAGTACCCACATTCACATTTTCAGTGTGCACATGACGTAAACAATGAATACCTGTTACTTTATAACTGTCTTGTTACCTGCTTTGGTTTTCATTGGATTCCAATAATTAACCATAATTTTTGTTTAATATGACATATGCCAGCCGCTTTCAAAGTTCTTTTTAAATTCTTCCAGAGTGCGAGTGGATTTAGACCGCATTACAATAGTTACTGAGTAAAAACTACCATCTGGCACCTGTACAACAGTCTTTCGTCAACTTTTAACGACATCTTCAGAGACACAAACGAGCACCTATTGAAAAATTCTTAGCCTGTTGTAGAAGCAAACAAAATATGACAGCATTTTATTATTCAACATACTCTCCTCTTAGTTGGATACATTTATTACAACGAACCTACAACGCCTCTAGACCTTTCAAAAACAAATTTTTTGTCGTGCTTTGAAAACCTGTCCTAAACAGCTTCTATCACCTCTTCGTTGGAAGAAGATTGACGACCTTTTAGACTTTTCTTCAGTTGAGAAAAGACTTGCTAGTCGGACGGAAATAGATCAAGTGAATAAGGGGGGTTCTTCGATTAATTCGAACCCTAAATCACAAATTGTTTGCATGGCAACATGTGATTTATGTGCAGGGGCATTGTCCTGCAAAAACAAAATACCTTTGGACAACTTTCCTCTTCTTCTCTCCATAATTTTTTCTCGTAGAGTGGTCAATAACGTCGAATAGTAATTCCCAGTTATTGTTCTACCCTTATCCAGAAAATCAATCATGATTACGCCTTGGCAATCCCAAAAAACTAACTGAAGCAAGAACTTTTCCAGCAGATTTTGAACACGAACTTTCTGAGGCCTTGGAGGACCAGAGTGTTTCCATTCCGTCGGTTGCTCTTTGTTTCTAGGTTGTAGAAATGTACCAAAGTCCCATCCATAGTAACAACACGGCTTAAGACGTTCGCATCTTTTTAAACCGAGCACAGATTGAACGCGATGCTTCTACGCTTGCACGCTTCTGGTCCACATTAAGACAGTTGAGGGTCCTTTTGCAGAAATTTCTCTCATGTCCAAATCGACGTGAACTATATGATGGACGCCTTCATATGATAAAATCAGGTCATGAGCTGCTTCGATGTTATGGGGGGTGGACACAGAAACTGGCCTCCCTGTTCGGTTTTCATCTTCAATGGAAAGTTTACCTCTTTTGTAAATTGAAATTCAATTTTTCACGTTCGCATACGAAGGACATTGATCGCCAAGGGTATTTGGCACATCTTTGTAAATCTGATTACCGCTTAGCCCCTTCAAATACATGTATTTGATGATGGCTCGATACTCCACTTTTTCAGTTTTTACAATTTCTTTTAAATGTTATTGCACAACTCTGGTTTAACTTTCTGACGTGAAACTTTACACTGACACTTCTCGGCACGTCTATTCTATCTAGACATCAATACATGCTCGTATTCTGTATACATTCCCAGAAGTTCCTTTGATCAGTGAAAACATAACAATTATGTGTACTGAAAAAGGTGAACATCGCCACTTTATGAAGCTTTACAGGGTGTCGGCCAATGCATACTGACATCATGGGGATTTTGTCAACGGTAGGAGTTGGAGAGTCGGTAAAATTCGATCCAAGTATACAAATTGAGCTCAACTGTATTTATTTAATGATACCTTGCTAGATATTAACTAAGACATGGAACATTTTCGTGGAAGTGTTTTGATAAAAATTGGACGTCACTTTGAAGAGAATACCAATAATTACTCATTATTTTTTAATCTGTTACAATTTTCATAAATGACAACTATAGTAGGTCGTAGTAGCATTAAGTTTCTTGCTTTTCCTTTATTCAACAATTTAACACTTCATTTTGATGTAAAGTTGAAGAGAATATGCCCCTGAGAATGATACTCGGTTCTCGAAGCTAATTCCCCCATGTCAAGCAATTAATTTTTTTTTCCGCCGAATTCAATTTATTGGTGGTAACCTTTGATTTATACGTATCTATAGTAGATTTCAGGCTGACTTTACGGTATACGAAAGCTAGCCAATGTTAAACCTTATAGCCAGTGTTGGCAGTTCTGTATGAAGAGAAAGAGCGGCGTCCTAAGACTTGTACATAAAACCAGCATTTCGCAAGCAAGCTTTCCCTAAATCATGGATTTGCTGTATTACATACTGATTTTACTTATCACACCAGTTTGTTTGTAATATTTTATTCTTACAGTGAGAGCGACATTATATGAGTAGTCTGCGGATTATTAACCCTTGAGCGGTCGCGTGGATGACTATTGTCATCCGCTGTTATTGTATTGCCAGTAACATTTTTTCTAAGAATAGAAGGGGGTTCAAGTTTGTAGTATTCCTTGATTAGAGTTTTACGAATATAGTAGTCATATTTTAACCTTCAATATTGTAAGTGGTGCTATAATAAAGCAATAAATTTAAGTTTGTGACAATTGTCATCCACGCTACTATTACTGTAAGTATGCACTCTTTTATTGAAAATGTTTGATTACTGTAGTTTTAGAGTATTATTAGTATTTGTATGTAATTTCAATTAAATAATATCTACTAATTTATGTTTTGATCAACACAAAAATTATAAAGGTAAAGAAATCTAGGAAGCTTTAGGGCACAAATGAATAAAACTGCTGAAGTATAATATTCTCTAAAATATTTTATTTTATTTTGCCACCATAATGTTCTTTATACGCCCCCAAATGCGGGCGTAATGTGGTCTTTATAGCACGGAAATGTCATTGTTGCTAAACAGCATGATTGACATCTGATCCATGACATGATATTTTACGCAAGTTGAAAGAATTATTGAAACAACAACCTTACTATACAACCTTTATTAATTTAACAATAAAAACATTAATAGCAATATCACAGTATCTTAGTAACAACAAATTAGTCTTTGCGTTTTCACCTTCCATTTCAGAATGCAATTATTTACAAACAAACAGTACTTTAGCAACAATTTAGCAATATCACAGTATCTTAGTAACAACAAATTAGCTTACTGTCGACTTTATTTCATTGCATTTGCTTTTAAAAACTTGCCGAAAATACTGAATCTTTTTAATATTTAGTTCCAGTTTCATGGTGCAAAATAAAATAAAACATTGTATGTACCACGGGGTAATTGTAGATTATGGCTCTCAGGAATATAAAGCTTCGCGTCGGCTTAACATTCCTCGAGCCATAATCTTCTGATTATGCCCTTAATACATAAATATCTATTATTTTATTTTGCCACCATAATGTTCTTTATACGCCTCCAAATGCGGGCGTAATGTGGTCTTTATAGCACGGAAATGCCATTGATGCTAAGCAGCATGATTGACAGCAAACACATGACATGATATATAATAGCAATATCACAGTATCTTAGTAACAACAAATTAGCCTACTGTCGACTTTATTTCACTGCATTTGTATTTAAAAACTTGCCGAAAATACTGAATCTTTTTAAAATTTTGTTCCAGTTTCATGGTGCAAAATAAAATAAAACATTATGTACCACGGGCATAATTGAGATTATGGCTCTCAGGAATATAAAAGCCCTCCGCTTCGCGTAGGGCTTTTAACATTCCCTCGAGCCATAATCTTCTGATTATGCCCTTAATACATAAATATCTATTACAAACAATTTATATTTTATGTTATTTGCATTTTTAGTTTATAAAAAAGAACTGTGAGACATTTTTTAGTTAGAATTTAAACTGAAAATTCTGCCACCTTTGAATAATTTTTTTGTTGTATCTCGGTAATAATAATGTATTGTAAATACTTTATTTCCCCTTTTCAGTAATAATTTTGAAATGGAGACTTCAAAAGACCCTAGTACTTGGCTTAAATGGTATAGTCTATCATTTAGTAAATGTGTATAAGTCATTAAATTACATCTTATAACAGAAATAAAACCGATAAACTCAAAAACAATTGATGGATGACCATTGTCATCCACGTGATCAATGCTGTTATTATTACTCACGCGATTGCTCAAGGATTAAGGTAATGGTTATAAATTCTTATAAGTATATTTAAGTGTCATTTTGTAATGAGTGCTTATTTAAGGTTCCTTGTTCTTTTATGTGCATATTTATGAATTTTTTTGTATATTTAAGCAATGTTGGATCATTTATTATAATCACAATGCAATTAATAGAAAGTTTAGATTGTTTGGTATTTAAGGAATGGAATTTTATGTAAGTACTATTGTATATTGAGGAAGGTTCGCGGGTTTAAGAGAGTGAACTAAACAATCATAACCTGCAGTGCTTATTCATTTCTGTGTTGTGTTACTTATCTGTGTCAACATACAGTACAGCAGTTTTAATTTTGGTAGTATATCTTACTAATTATTTTCTAATTAGCGTGATTATAAGGGAAAGGGATTTGTATTAACTGGAATTTATAATATTCTAACTATTGCTACTTTGTAAACTGAAGTTGAAAAAGTTATTCAAAGGTGCCTAATTGAATGTAAATGAGTTTAACAATTAGGGGTAGGTAATTATTGTTCCGTTATAAATAAGAACAGAGCATACATCAAATTATTATTGTTGCTTGTACGTTCTTCAGAATGCGTTGGCATATTCGTTGGTTTTTAGTGTTAATTATTGTATTGACAGAATAGGACGTGACATCATCAGTGTGGTGGTGGGCGGAGTGGGGAAGAGTGGGAATAGGAGTGTGGGCGAAGGTGGGGTCATTTTCTGTTGTGGGGCGTTTTTCAACCTCTTGATGGCATTTTTACCCCTAATTAGTGACCTTTAGGCTGCATTAAAAGTCTTTGAGGATGGGGTCGGCTTCTTTTCGGGACCGATTTTTAACCCCTTGTAACAACCGTTTTTTGTGGTTGTATTAAAAAGTACAGTAATTTAAGAATCGTTCATTTATTTGGCGTAATATTAGAAAAGTTTTTAATTATTAATATGTAGAATTGAGAATGGCAATTTAATTGCCATTCCCTAGAACATATCTTTTGGGTGTAATATTACATAAATAGTTATAGTTCCCTTTCTTAAAAAATTGGATTTATATTATGGTATCCGCGCAACGCGTGAAGACTTTTAGGGGGAATACACTTGAGTTATTGAGTTATTCTGAATTCACTTAATGCTGAATGTTACAGCAGTAAGCATGATTTTTACCTAATTTTTTATATTTTGTGCCATCATTGATGGTAAGTTATTTTCCAATTCATTATATTTAAAACTAAAGCCTTTGCTTTTTTTAGGCACCTTTTAAGTACTCACTTTTAAGTACCCACTTTTATTTTTTTTACTTTTAATTACTCACTTTTACTTAGTTAGCACTTACTTTGCACTTAGTTTGCACTTCTATTTTACTTATTTTGCATTTAGTTTGCAATTATTTTACTCATATTTTTTTAATGCATACTTTTATATGGCATTTTTATAATAATTATTTTTAATGGCACGTATAAGTCAGTAATTTACTATTCTATTTTCTAATTTAAATGGCCATTTTGCTTGAATTACATTTTACAACGCAAGTTCTACATACTTTTATAAATAAATTTGGTGAATTAAACTTCAAAGAAATTCAATAAAGTTATGGACACAATATATAAAGGGAAATAAGCAAGACATTGACCTCACCAAGTTCACTATTCTGCTTCATAGTTACCAGTTACAGTTTATGTACCGAACGTTCAAAGGTAATGTTTTTATATAATTTTAGAATAGTATAAGACTTCTGATTTTTAACCTTTTCAATCAGATATTAAATAAACTTAAGTATATCATGTTATTTTATTTTTATTTTGATAAATTGTTTATTATTATTCCTTAACTAGGCTTTGTTGTTCCTATATATATATATATATATATATATATATATATATATATATATATATATATATATATATATATAAAGACAACATGGCGCTCGAGATTTTATCATTTTTTCATAATTTTTAGATAACATTTTTTTTATGAAGTATAAGTGAAAATAATTAAGCTTATGAGAAGCAGGCAGTATTTCAGGTATCTTAATTAAACTCTAAATTAGAACTCTCCCTATCTCAATTTACCGATGAGCCGACGGCAGTAGCCGGTATTTTTACCACTAATTAAGGCCTTTTTGGCAGTATTAAGATCCTTTTTGTCAGTTCACACATGGTCTAGGCTTGTGGGACCGTCCCGTGACTGATGTGGGTATGGTCACGTGTCATTTTGAACCCTGGAGGGCAGACAACCGCAGTCACCCTGCTCGCGCATGCAGTGTTATGATTGGAGGATCTAAGGGTAGGTCGCGCCCCCTAGTATCTGATTAGTACATGGACTCCGTCCCCTGATTTGGTTGCAGCCATTTTGTGGGTCTGACTTGTAGGCCATTTTGTTGGTGTGTATTGCCGGCCATTTTGTTTTATCTGCAATCTTGTCGTTTATACGGGGAATTTATATTCTAATAATAGTGTCCTCATGCTATCTCATAAGACAAGTATACGCCACCGGAGTTTGTTCTCAGGCCTTAGCCTGCGTAGGACTCCGGGACTTGTTCGCGGGTCTTAGCCCCCTTGCCAACTGTAGGTCTCTGGCGATTGCATTTTATTGTTTTTAATTATAAGGTCATAATTAAATTCCCCGCCATTTTGTTTTAATTGAGTCATCAGTAAATTGTGGCGCCATTTTGTTTTTAATTATGAGTCATAATTAAATTTTGTTGACTAATTTGTTTGATGGAAATTTTTGTTTTGGCGGGAGATTTGAAATTGTATTCTAGCAGTGAGGTCCTCATGCTATCTCATAAGACAGGTTTAAGACTCCGGAGCTTCTTTTAGGGTTTTCGCCTCTTGTCCAGTCTTCGTTTCCGCCAGTTTCAACTCAGAAATAAAGAGACAAATTGCTTCCTTTTATAATTTAGAAAGAATAACGCACAAGAAGAGTTGAAATCTAAACATATGAAAATAACATCTTAAATGATCCTTCAATTAAGACAAACAATAGCCGCAATAGTTGTTTATGCACATTTAGATATTCATACAGCAAGTATACACTCTATATTATTTATATCTTTCCTGGCTCTATCTATATTTCTACTTCCTACTTCCTTACGTATCAGGGCAGTAGAGAAATCTGTCCGCTAGCAGTACGATTCCGTTTGTAGGGAATACTACATTGCCCGGGGCACGATTTGGCCTGATACCAGTCTGCCCGTTATGGTATTACTCAAGAGAACAATACAATTGCCTCGAATCGACCTGGCTACAAGGGGAGGTCAAGGTCGAAACAGACAGGCCTAGTTCCTGACGACTGTGCAAAGAATGAATGGCAAGTCGGTACGTGAAATGTTAGAGGTATGTATGGTAAAGAATTTGAAATTGCGAATGTAATGTACGAAGGGCAGCTTGCTATTCTGTGCACAAAGGAAGGGATGCTGTGCAGATGGAGAATGGTAGCCTAGCACTATGGCCAGGAGTAGAGCCTGAAGTGCTTGGCGCAATAGGAGTTGAGGTGATCGTAAGTGAAAGAGCAAAAAGGTATGTTACACAGTACGAATTGATATCTCTCCGTGTAATGTGGGTTAAGATGAAAGTGATGTTTCGAAGAATTTTTCTTGTTGCATACTATGCACCGGTGAATGGAGAAAGAGACAAAGTGTGAGAACTTCTGTAACGATGTAGAGAACGTGTTGAACGTATGTTAGTCAAGCCAAAGAGTGATGATAGTGGGATATATGAACGATAGGTGGATGTACGCGTTCTAGGAAAGTTCGGACACCAAAAAGTCAATGAGAATGGTTAACGCCTTATGAACATCTGTGTGAAGAGAAGCCTTTTAGTATCTAATACGTGGTTTAATACATGTATACACGGCAAAGAGGTGCATCTAAAAGTATGATTGACTTGATAGTGTATGATGAACGACTTAGAAACCTGGTGAAAGACACAAAAGTAATGCGCGAATCGGAGCGTGGTTTAACCACTTTTTGGTTGTACCGAGAGTGTGTTTAAGGCGAAAGTGGGTCTGGAGAAGGAAATCAAACGTAGTACGAACCTCCAGAGTCAAAGTAGACGAACTAATAGATAATGGTGCGAGAATGAAGTACGCAGATGCTGTGAGTAAAGAGTTAAATGTGAATGAAACAGTGTGGAACGAACAAATAAAAGACACTGACATTGAAAATGTATGGATAAGCTTGAAAAACTGTGTTGTCAATTATGCCGTGCGGATATGTGGAAGAGCGTCTGTAAGTAGGCAGAAACAAATGTGCTTGGTGGAATGAATCGGTAAAAAAGGCAGTATATAAGAACAAAGATGCGTACATCGCAATGATTGCTGCAAAAAGTGAAACTGAGAAAAAGCGATTGCATGACTTGTACAGATTAAGAAACAAAGAGGCGAAGGAGGCAGTGAGAATAAGTAAAGAGGAACTGATGGCTGTGAAAGCAGAGAAAATGTAGAATGATTTTGAGGGAAACAAAAAACTCTTCTGGAAATGGGTCAAAAATACAAAACGTGGTCCAAAAGGACGCTGCACGAGTGATGAATACCAGCAACGAAATATTATGTGACGATTGGGAAGGGAGGAAATGCTGGCAAGAATATTATGGAAAGTTGTACAGTAGTGAGGAAAGTAAGATTGAAGAGTTAAATAAGGAGAATGTAGAAGGAATGGCGAATGAAATTCATTAGGATATTGAAATAAATAAGGTGGAGGAAACGGGTGGAAGGTTGAAAAACGGTAAAGGAACAGACGTAGATGAAATCACTGTTGATACGCTACAGTATGGAGGTGCAAAGCTTATATGAAGATTGTGTGACCTATTCTATGTATGCTTTAAGGGTGGAAGAGTGCTGAGGATTGGAAGAGCGCGATAGTTGTACCACTCTATAAGGTTATGGGGAACAAGAGTGATTGCAAGAACTACAACGGAATAAGTTTGCTCAGTGTGCCTGGTAAAGTATTTGGAAGAATACTAATTGATAGAATACGAGAAACTTCACAAACTAAGATTTGGGACGCGCAGAGTGGCTTCATGCCAGGGAGAGGATGTGTTGATCAGGTAGTTGTTCTCCAGCAAGTGATCAAAAATATTAAACGAATATGGCGTAAATAAGGGTCTAATAAAAGGAATAAGGGTATGTGTAAGGGTGAAAGGAGGCGTGAGTGAATGCTTTAATATTGATCAAGGAGTGCGTCAAGGCTGTGTGATATCACCGTAGTTGTTCAACGTATACATGGATAAATGTGTTAGGTAATCATATACCGATAAACATGGTGTAATTATTGGTGACGTAAATGTACGAGTTCTGGTGTATACAGATGACAAGTTTTATTAAGTGACAGTGCGGATGAACTACAAACTGCTCTTAGGAAGTTTGATACAGTCTATAAGAGCATGTACCTAATGGAAACGTGAAAAAACTAAGATTGTGGTATTCAATCGGAACAGTGAAAAGAATAGTAGAGTATTTACGCTGCAAGATGAAATTGTGGAGCAAGTGGACGAGCTGGTATATCTGGGTAGATTGTTTACTTCAGCTGGTACAATGGATGGCGAGATTGGACGAAGGGTCAATGCTGGAAGGAAAATGATTAATAACTGTTTATTGATCCAGTTGATCTACACAGATATTGGAAATGTCACTATGATCAACAGTAAACTTAAAATTTATGATTTAAAAACTCTTGAACAGAATGGAATGAGTTACTAATTAAAATATTTTTCAATTCTTTCACGAATAATTTGTACGGTAAATTTCTTAAGTCTAAAGGTAGTTTTTTTATACAAAACAGAACTAATATAGAAATGTTCGTTCCAAACCTAGTATTAGAATTATGATGATCATTTTGATAGCTGTAGTGCTCGGAGTTATTTTTTAAAAATTTTACTAGTTCTAAAATATAAATACAAAACACAGTTAATATTTTTTCTTGTATAAAATAAACCTTGCAAGGGCACCTATACCCTAGGTTCAGTAGACAACGAATTGCCCGTTTTTGCAGGACAAAAACTCTTACTACTAGTCGAGTTGCCCCAAAAAATAATACCTTATCGTATGAGTGTCAACATTAGTATCACAAAACGTTTTTTCTATATCACTGTTTGCTATATACTTTATTCTGCAACCTAAAAATTTAACTCCGGTGACCTATTAAACGATTTATATTCATGTATTTGCTAAAGATAAAAATGAGTTCCCTAGATTATACCTCAAATCTGCTATATTATCCGACGTAATTAGAATTGTTAAGTCATCAGCAAATAAGCAGTGTTTAGCTTAGATGTAATCAGAGATATCATTAATGTATAGAATAAATAACAGAGTGCCTAATATACTACCTTGTGGTGCTCCCATTTCAACATTCAGGCAGGTAGAATTACTACCGCCGTAGTGAACAAATTGTTTTCTATTGCGTAAATATTGCTAACCGTTCAATCCTATTACACAATACATTATGATCTACTAGATCGAATACTTTTTTAAATCAACATAAATTACTCAACTTTTTTGCCATCATCGAGGCTTTTATACACCTCATTTAAGATGGTTGACGATGCTGACATTGTAGAATATCCTTGACGGAAACCCTGTTGACTGCATGATGTTAAAATATAACTTTCCAAAAAATTTAGTATACGCGATGCAATCAGTTTCTCTATAATTTTGGAAAAAACCAACAACAATGAAATAAGTCTATAATTACAAATATCTTTTAAGTCGCCTTGTTTTGGTATGCATATTACTTTAGACAATTTTAAACAACTAGGGAAAACACCTTTTTTGGAAAAAGTTATTCACTATTGAAGTTAATGATTTTGCAAGCACATTTGCACATTGTTTTACAATTTTTGGAGGAAAATTATCACTGCCACAGGATAATGAGTAACGAAAGCATGAGCCTAGCTGCTAAACGAGCAATCTATAATGGCATGTTTGGCCCATCAGTGCTGTGTGGAAGTGAGACATGGGTATGTCAAAAAAAGCACGACATAAAAATAAATGCCGTGGGCATGAAATTCCTGAGAATCTCATGTGATAAAACGAGAAGGGAGAGAATGAAGAATGAGTGTGCAATAACGCAGTGTGACGAGGAAACGACGATGATGGATAAATATAAAAGTAGTACATTAAGTTGATTCGGTCACATTGAGAGAATGAACTACGCAAGATTAACGAAGCAAATATACGTGGGTGAAATTATAGGTAAGGCCGCGCAAAACTTGGCTGAGTGTAGTAGAATTTATGACTAAAAAAAGAAAGATAAAGAGTTTTAAAAATAAATGGACATGTCACAGACAATGTATGAATCATGCGGAAGCTAGAGAGATATGCTGAGATAGAAAAGATTGAAAAATGATTGTGAATGAAAAATAAATAAGAGACAGGGATTGTGTTTCCTACCCCTCAAGAGAATGGCGTGAAGGGTAAGATAAATTAAGTTAGGTTAGTGCGCCAGTTTTTTCGAAACAACACGTCACCAACTGTAAACCCAATATTACCAAAAGTAAATGGCGACGACAATTTCCCCGATATATTACGAATCACACTGTATCGTTGGCTGCGTGATATGAATTTTGTGTTTGAAAAACGCGGAAGGAAATCAATTTTAATCGAGACAAACGAAATCATCTCATGGTGTCATCGATATTTACGCGGTAGTCGTAAATATCGTGAAGAAGGCTACAATACTGTGCATACATGATAAATCGTGGGTTAACGTCGGACATAGTGTGCCAAAAGACCGGGTCGACACATTGGTTACATCTCATCGACATGCATTTCTTCGGTGTATGACTACGGGTTTGAAAGCTCCTAAAGTTCGTGGTCCACGATCTGCAAATGGATTTGTTGCAGGAGCAGTGAAGACCTTTTTGGCGAAAAAAAAATATCCAGGACTACCACGATGAAATGAACGGGCTTTTGTTTGAAGAGTGGTTGGGAAAAAACCTATTTACGAGTATACCAGGAAAAACTATTGTGGCAATGGACAATGCGCTTTACCACAGCATAAAATTATAAAGGATTCCCAACAACTTTTCAAGAAAGAAGGAGATTCAAGAGTGACTTCGGTCGAAAAATTCGTTTTACGAAGAAGAGTGTATAGAAGTTGAGTTGCTTCAAGTGGTGAATACATTAAAGAAATATATAAGCAGGACATAACAGGACTTTTATGGAAGATAAAATGCGAAACCTAATTCGAGAAGCCTATTTACAAATTAGGCCAGCTAAATGGCAAAACTACGTAAATCACGTAAAAAAATAGAAGAACTAATGTGGAAATCGATAATTTAATGGATGCTATAGCACCAATTGTTGTAAATATAAATAATATGGATGAGAGTGAATAATGTAACATTAAATAAATTACTATTTACAGTTATCATATTTACAGAAATATTGAATTTAACTGTATTTGAAGATTGTGTTTACTGTATTTGCATGCTTATATTTATTTTTAATTCTGTGCTAACAATAATTAGTACTTGTATATCTATTAATTGAAATTGCATCAGTTAACCCTTTTGTGTGCTATATAACTTATGATGTAAATAAATAGATATATTACTTCACATAAAATGCAGTTTCAGAGGACCCCGGGTTGACAACCGCTCACAAAAAGGGTAGCAGATAACGCCGCCTTCGGCAAGGTATTAACAGATAAGCTGTGTGTAATACAAAAGAAGGATTGATTTTGATTGACGGGAAAGTATTGCAATCCAGTAGCCCATACACCGTACACTGTAAAGTCAGGCTAAAATCCACTATAGTCTGTCTTTATTTCGCAGATCTCAACAGTGTCAACATAAAAGGACCATCACCCTGTTAAGTCCTACAATGTCTATACTACCGTAGCAGAAAGACTATTGCAATAGCTGGAACTACCTCTACTTATTTACTTTAGTCAAGTTGTTTCGGTATGTGTGAATCCTTGCGATGTTGGAGGCTAACATTCCATTAATATATGTATTTGACTGTAACCTCATTATATTTAGAATTTACACCAGTTCTATATACATAAAGACAAAATTTACATCAATTTGGGCTTGTATCTCGATAGGTCACTTGGTTAGAGCCTTACTCAAGCAAAATAATTGTCCTAGGTTCAAATCATACTCGAGATAAACTTTTTATTTATGTATTATAATAAAATTAATAATAATTTTTAATTTTACTTATCAAGATTGCATTATTTTAAAATCAGAAAAATATAGTAAAAATTGGCAAGGAACTGTAGAGCATATTTTAAGCACTGGAATGTATTGTTATTCGAACTGAAGTTGAGGGAAACAAAGCCCACTTCACTGTATTTTTGTTAAATTATACAAAAGTGTTGATTTAATGCACTAGTATTAGATGTATAAGGTACTAAGATTACAGGGTGTACGAATTTTCTGCACATTCTAGTATCCCCTTGGTGGGTCTAGGACAATTCGCCGTCGCCGGTTCGCCTTCGCCGTCGCCGGTTCGCCTTCGCCGATTCGCCGTCGCCAATTCGCCGTCGGGACAGCTGGCCGTCGGTCAAATTCGCCGTAGGGACGATTCGCCGTACAAATCGTTGCTTTTTGATGTGCTATTATATTTCTCGTATGATAATGGACACCGTTAATTTAAATAGATTTTCCATGAGTTGGTAATGAGTGTCTTCTTAACATTGTGTTTTTATGAGTTTTTAATGAGGGTCTTTACTTTAAATAGACTTTCTATGACATTCTTTATTTTAAATAAATGGTTTTTCCGCAATTTACCTCAAATAATCCTTTGATAGTTAACGTAATCTTAATTTAACAATAATTACATCTCGATATTGCTATAAATACAAAAGCATAGAACAAAAACATTTAGTTGTACCGATTCTTTGAGTTAATCAGGTGGTTGAAAGTTGTCATAATGGATAATGAAATTTTGTCGAAAAGAAGAACAAATTAATTTTATAAATTCGTCTAAAACATCCCCCGACGGCGAATCGTCCCTACGGCGAATTTGACCGACGGCCAACTGTCTCGACGGCGAATTGGCGACGGCGAATCGGCGAAGGCGAACCGGCGACGGCGAATAGTCCCAAACCCCCCCTTGGTATCTACTATTTCATGGCTATTCCTCATTAACGAGAATTCACATTGTTTTGTTTTATTCGGTGTGTTATTCTGAAAAAAATATTAATTTATCCTTAATTTCGATATTTTGTGACCGTTTCTGTCATCTTAAGTTTCACAAAAAAGGTAGTCTATATTGCGAAAACCTCAAGTATATAAAGAAACATACTTTGGAATCATAATTATAAATAAAATCGGGTTGGGTTCTTGAAAAGCAGTGTTTCGAAAAAGGAAATTGCAAGTTTTTTATGAATTCGTCGAAAATATAACAACGTACTAAAATATTATATTTTAATTTATTTGGGTAGAGGGCCCATTCTGTGGAGAATGACTGAAAAATCCGATAATTTTTGCAAAAGAAAGAAACCTTATGAATCGTCTGTTACTGGAAATATGTCATATAAATTAGCAGACTGAGTACAATATACAGTGAATTCTTCCTTTAAGTATACACAGGCCCTATGTATACTTTTAAAAAGGACAAGTCAATGCATAGTGATTTACATTAATAGCGTACTATGAAAATAAAAAAAGACAATTCTTAAAATGTCAAGTGCCAATGAAATATTTCGAAATTCTGGACTATTGTATTCAAAATGTACAGCAAAGACGAGAGAATTGAAATCGTGATGTGATATCAAGCTGAATATAGTTTAAGGAATGTGAGAGACCTATTTTGTGCAAAATCTCCTGAAAAGACCATTGCTTGTATTAAAACTATACAAAATATTGTTAGCAAGTTTAAGTCTGAAGGTTGCATAATAAATTCGAATAAAAAAAAAACTAAAATTGATCATGTATTAACTGAGGAAATAAAGTTAAACATTTTATGCCATATTGAAGAAAATCCAGTGGTATCTGTACAAAAAATAGCGGCATTCTTTAATGTATCCAAAACATCGGCATTTAAAATACTAAAATGTTTTAAATACAAGTATAAGTTTGGAAATCACCAATAACTGTTCGAAGAAGATAAGGAAAAAGAACATAAGATAGTTTTTAGTGATGAAGCTACATTTACAATAAATGGTGACGTTAATTCTCAAAACTTTCGGTACGAATCTTATTCCTCATTATCCATCTTCTTCCTAACCTCATTTTCTATTTAGATATTGGTCCCGCACTAATCGTCATTTACAAAATTTAACACGAACCCAGTATTCTTCAAAATTTAATGTATGGTTAGGGATAGTTGGAAATCGACTTGTTTTTATTGCAGTAAATCTCACCTGTAAAAAATTTATGGAACTATTAAGAAACAACATTATTCCAGCCATAGAAAATTTAAATATTCACGAGCCGTGTTTCCAAATGGAAGGGAATCCTGCGTATTCTACAAACGTTGTTACGAACTTTTAAACGATGTGTTCCCTGGACGGTCTATTGGAAGATTCAGTCCCTTTAAATGGCCCGTGCGTTCATCTGATTTGTCACCAAACGATTTTTTTGTCTGGGGATATCTAAAATCAAAAATTTATACAAATATACCAATATACAGTATTGACGAATTACAAAATCGTATACGCACCGAATGTAATCTAATAGATCCTACATTTCTTCTGAATGCTATACGTGGTTTTTGAAATCGCATCGGTTACTGTTTGGAATTACGAGGTGGCCACTTCGAACATTTATTATGAAATGTTAAATGTTAATGAAACTACTAAAATCATAGAATTTGTGATTACTCCTACACTCTATTTTCTATCCGTTGACTTGTGTCTTTTTTAAAAGTATATATAGGGCCTATGTATACCTTAAACCTAGATTTTAAAATTTCAATTTCTTAGTCTTAGGGGTACTTTTAAATTTCCCGCCGCGTAGCTTTGATTTAAGTTGGTACTCCCTGTAATTGATAATTTTCCATATATCAACACGTTTGTCACATTCAAAATTCAAAAGAACGTTTTCGCATGGTCTTCACTTTTGTCCAATTTTGTATTAATTGTAAGTTTTCTATTTATAATTATTTAAATCACTCTGACTTAAATTATTTTAGCATGTCCTGTTAGGACTCATTTTTATATATTATTCACATTTGGTCACACAATCCGAATTACATTTTATACACACTTTTCATTGAAGTTTTGTTGCTCTAATTATAATTTCTACTAACCTTTTTGATCTATGTTTAGGAAGACTTGATGTCGCAGCCTGTTCACTGATGATGGTTTTTAGGTATTCGTATTACTTTAACACTTCAACAACACAAACGATACTAAATGTTTATCACACCCTACTTCACTATTTACCATATTTAGGTAAATTTTACTAAATACCCCAAAACTATCTACTTGGGAATTCCCAATATTTATTACCCCTAATTACTAAGAAATACCCTAGAGGTTCTACAATTTTGGTGTGGTAATACACGATCATTGGACCTACATTCTAAAAATATTTAGGTACATACAAGGTGATTGACAAAAATATGCCAACCCAAACCTGTATATTTTTGCATTTTTGGATTCACTGTTACATTTACAATAAAAGTGCAGAAATTTGTGACCGTATCACTAATGTTCCGCAGATATCGTCACTTTAGTAACAAAATAGGGAACCACAATGCGACCGTTGTCACCACGATTGTGTAAATCTGTTTATACCACCGACTATTAATAATAGTCTACTAACAAACAAATTGGGAAAATTTTCGAAAACATGTAAAACTATACAGAATGATTAACTTACGCGAAATGTAATTTTTCTCAATTTTTTCAAATGTATATTTTTTCACATTTAGATTCCCCGTGAAAAGTAGATACTAACTGATAATAAGTTTTACAGCCATAATACGGACCCTTCTTGAGATATTTACGCTGTATTTGAAAATATTGACATACAGAAGAACAAATAAAACAAAATCCGGAGCAAATAAGAAAATACGAATGGCAAATAAATTCTTTAACTTATAGGAAAACTTAATTAATAACTAAACAATAAAATAATTCTCTACACCGTAAAATAAGTTGAACAAGTAAACATAAACGAATAAAACCATAAATTGAAATTAAATGTTTAAAATGCTGACCACGCCTAGCTAAACACTTTGCAATTCGCTCGGTAAATGAAAGATTCACTCACAACAACATTGGAGGCGAAATGGATTGAAACGCAGCTCTAATTCTATTTTTCATATTCGCTTGTGGTGGGAGGATGTTGGCAAACTTTTCTTTAACGTAGCCCCAAAGGAAGAAATCAAGGGCGTAAGATCCGGTGATCTGGCTGGCCAGTTTTGCACCACCACCTCGTCCTATCCACCTCATCGGATAATTTCTATCGAGATATTGCCTACCGTTGATTGCATAGTGTGTAATGGCGCCATCCAGTTGAAATAACATCGTACGAATATTATCTACCTCGATATTTTTCAAAAGCTCGGGTAAATCATTTTACAAAACCTGTAAATATCTTTCTCCAGTAAGACTCCTGTCAATGAAAAGAGGACCAACCACATTAAAATTGATTACATCACCTCACACATTAACTGACCACCGATGCTGGTGATCAAAAACTCTTAAGATGTGTGGATTAGTGTCTGAATAGTGATGATAGTTATGCGTATTAATATTGCCATTATTGTGAAAAGTTGTCTCATCCGTAAATAGAATGTTATTCCATTGGCAGAAAGATTCACGATTTTGAAAATCTATTTCACTTAAAGCTTGATGTTACTCGATATGATAAGGATGCAATTTGTGTTTTTTAATAAAGCTGCTAACTGTGTTTCTATTTAGGTCTAGGTGTGGATTTAGCTCTCTGGTACTAATTTGCGGATTTTCTATAAGAGATGCCACAACTTGAAACTTAATTTCTTCAAAATTATTATTAATTTTATTAAATACATAAATATAAAGTTTACTCAGTAGGACTTGAACCTACAACCTGTACTTTGCTAGAGTACGCGCTTACCAACTGCGCCATCAAGGTTCAAGCTAATTGATGTAAATTTTAGAATTTACATCAGTTCTACATACAAAGACAAAATTTACATCGATTGGCTTGAACCTTGATGGCGCAGTTGGTAAGCGCGGTACTCTAGAAAGAAGTCTAGGTTCACATCCTACTGAGGTAAATTTTACATTTATGTATTTAATAAAATTAATAATAATTTTAATTACATATTTACCTTTGAACTTATTCGTTCACAACAAAAACTTATAATAATTTAATTTCTTCTTGTTTTTGCACGCTTGTGATAAAACACACTTTCAGAATTTATAAATCTCTTAGCTACATTCATAAACGATTCTTTCCGCGGCTGTATTCTCTCTGGGTATCGTTCACAGTACAAACGGGTAGTCAGCATAGCATTTCTCTGAGCTTCGCAGCAAATAAAGATCATATCGACTATTTCAAATCGACAATCCAAATACACACAAACTAATGGAACAATATTTTAATGATTATGCAAACGTCAAAACAATAGATGCAATTGTTCCTCTTTATTACGAGCGGCTAGCCTACCTGATTTGTTTTGTTGAATTCTATTGTATTTTAGAATATGTTTACGTAGAAGTGTCAATATCTCAAGAAGGGCCCGTCTTATGGCTATGAAACCTATTATCAATGAGTATCTACTTTTCACGGGGAATCGAAAAGTGAAAAAATATACAGGGTGTTGCATTTGAAAAAATTGAGAAGAATTATATTTCACGTAAGTGAATCATTCTGTATAGTTTTACATGTTTTCGAAAAATTTCCCCGTTTGTTAGTAGACTATTATTAATAATCGGTGGTACAAAGAAATTTACCAAATCGTGGTCACAACGCTCACATCGTGGTTCCAAAGTTAACTCTATTTTGGTACTAAAGTGACGATATCTGCAGAACGATTAATGATACAAACTTCTATAATTTTATTCTGAATGTAACGGTGAATCCACAAATGCAAAAATATACAGAGCCTTCCATTTAAAAACACACAGGTTTGGGTTGGTATGTTTTTGTCAATATTTTTAGAATGTAGGTCCAATGATCGTGTATTACAACACCAAAATTGGTTTTGATATCTCTAATAGTTAAGTAGCAATATCCTCCTTCCACGCAGTAGAAACCCAGCCTGCATATGCAGCTATAATTGTAATTATACCGCCTCTAGGCGTTGTAAAACTATGCCGCTCTACGAAGGTTAAATACGAAACGCCATTAGGTTAAATTTGGGATTTCTTTTGTAAATATGGGTTTTTTAAATGAGGATTTTGTTTATAAAATATGTTTCTATAATTTTGATTTCGTAAAGGGTAACGTTCAAATTTATAACTCTGCGCCCTTCTTACTAACAAATTACGAAATCAAATACTGAGTTTATACATAATATACAATTACCAGTCCTATCTAAGCTCTATACGATCTCTATATCTTCTGGGAATTCCTTCATCATGGAAGTTAGCAAATGTTCAACCTATTCCCAAAAAGGTGATAAGACGATCCTTAAATTACAGACCAATTGCCATCACTTCCATTTTGTCTAAAATCATGGAAAAAGCCATCAATCAGCAACTGCTTACGTTCCTTGAAACTAACAAACTCCTTAGTGACCATCAAAATGGGTTTAGGCAAAGTCGTTCAACAGGCGATCTTCTTTCATATGTGACCCAAGTTTGGAACAATACAGTAGACAGTCCGGTGAAACAGTTGTAGTCGCTTTAGATATCTCAAAGGCATTTGACCAAGTTTGGCATAAGTGTTTACTTGCCAAACTCACCTCGTTTGGGTTAAATGATACGCTCATCAACTGGGTTTCTAGTTTTTGATAACAGACGAATACGCGTCGTAGTTGATGGATTTTTTTCACAAGAAGTTAGCATTAACGCGGGCGTACCACAGGGATCCGTTATAGGGCCTACACTTTTTCTGCTGTACATAAATGACCTTATTTCTTCAACAACTAACCCCATCCATTGCTTTGCTGACGATAGCACTCTTCACTGTAGTTGATTTCAGTATACTCATAGTGATAATCCACCTTCTACGTCAAATCAAGAAATTAAAGCGGAAATGGCAAATTCAATCAACAAAGAGGTTCAACGTATTCTCGAATGGGGAAGCAATAATTTAATTAAATTTAATGCTAACAAAACTCAGTGTTGCCTTATGTCCGCCAAAAAAGATCGATCATTTCCTGTTGTAAGTATGAAGGGCTCAGTTCTTAAGTTTTCAGACTCTATTACTCTGTTGGGTATGACTGTATCTTCAAATCTCTCATGGGTTGACCATCTTCTGTCAGCTACCAAAACAGCTGCTCATAAAATAGGCTTTATGTACAGATCTAAGCAGTACTTTACCTCTCGACAACTCCTTTTGCTGTATAAGGCCCAAATTCGGCCTCATCTGAATATAATTCTCACCTTTGTTAGTGCTAATACGCTCTCGATATCGTTGATCGTATTCAAAAGAGAGCGATTAGGCTTATAAATGACCCGTCCTTAACTTCTCACATACAGTCCCTTGAGCATAGAAGGATGGTTTCAGTTCTTTCTTTGTATTATCGTTATTACAACGACTATTGTGCTGGTGAATTACATTCTTTGATACAATCTCCGGCTATCTTTGCGAGAACACTCGGTTCGCTCATTCACATCATCAGTATGCAGTACAAATCTCCACTTGTCGTACCAAACGGCGCAATCCACATTTTCTACACGGCTTCTAAACTCTGGAATGATCTCCCTAGTTCCTGTTTTCCTCTCACTTATGATGTGAGAAAATTTAAGGTGCTGTTCATAGGCATCTATTGGCAATTCATTATCCCTCTATCCATCCTCCTAATGTTCCTGAGTGCTTTAGCACGATAGGCCTTATTTAATTTAATTATAAAAAAAAACTCGAAACCATGTATGTTTTAACCAAATATTTTTCTGTTTTAGTTTTTCTTGGTTGATCTTTATTTTTATTTTTTAGTTTTGAATAGGAAATATTTTAAACGGAACGTATATAAACATGTTACCAGTATATCACTATAAGTCGTTTTGACTTATTTATATTGAAATTTTCAATTTAAATTTGGTTTTTCATTAAAAGCGACAAATTCAAAATCGAGACCGGGAAAATGTGTACCTGTCATATGTATTGAATTTGAAAAAAATAAAATGTTGCCCTTAATTACGGGGTTAAAGTTGCCCTTTTTTCAAAATTTATTTTCTCAAAAACGGTAATTTTTTTTTAAATTTACATATTTTATAATCACATATACCGAAAATATAATGAGCTTTATAGGGTTTCTCTAATTTATCCAGTGATATACAAAATACAGGGTGAATGAGAAAAAAATAATTTTTGTAGGCGAATAAGTTGTAAGTAAGCAGTTAGTTTCCTTATACAAGAAAGTGTTGTGCCGATGTCCATTGGCCCGATTTTTTTTTACCATTTTTAAACTTTTGTAGTTATTTTATTGGCTAAGTAACGTAACATTTCTACAAGACACAAGAACATCATATTTAAAGACTTTAAAATATATTTTTATTGGAAGCAATATTTAACTTACGTAAATTTAAAGTTATTTGTTTTAATTGTAGGGTATGCTCGATGCACCATCGCCAATCAAAAAAAGGAAAAGACACCAACCTTCTTTAAGTTACGGCCGTTATGAAAAGCGTATTACATTTTTAAAAAATAAAATTAAGTCCAAAAATTCGTTTGAAACAAAAAATATCTCAACTTTTGGCGTATCAAAAATTATATGCATTATCGACCAAGTCGAAAAGTACACGGGTTTTTGTAAGAACCCAACTTCTTCATAAAGCTCATCATGCATGGAGAGAAGATGAAAAACAATTGGCTCTAAGCATGTACCTACTATAAATCACCGTCGTTATACTTATTTATGCGAAATCAATTAAAATTTATGCTTCCATCGAAAACCACTATTGCGTCCTGGCTAAAAATTTATCATCTTCCATCTTGCACTGATACTGAACTATTCAATAAACTAAAATCAAAAATTGAAAATATGTCACATGACGAAAAACAGTGTGCCCTACTGTTTGATGAAATATCCATAAAAAAATTTTAGAGTTAAACGTTCACCAAGATTTAATTGAAGACTTTCAAGATTTGGGACACCTTGGACGGTCGGAAAAATTGCAACACAAGCATTAGCCTTTCTGATAAGAGGTTTGATTACAAAATGGAAAATTCCAGTTTGTTATTTTTTATCCTCATCAGCTATTAAACATAATGACTTATCTAAATTAATTTTAAAAGTTATCGAGAATTTACGTTTGATAGGACTACACGTATGAGTTATTACTTGTGACCAGGGAGATAACAATCGAGCTGCTTTTCAAAATTTAGGAATGGAAGAGGAAACACCATACCGTTTTGTTAACAATAGAAAAATATACGGAATGTATGATGTTCCTCACTTTATTAAAAGCCTTAGAAACAATTTGTTAACAAAAGATATTTATTGCAGTTATGGAAAAATTACTTGGACAGATCTTGAAAAATCTTACCGCATCGACGAAGCCTCTCCGACTGTGAGAGCTGCATTGAAAATTAGTGACGTACACATAAATCCCAACAGCTTTCAAAAGATGAAAGTCAAGTGTGCTACACAGATATTTTCCAATTCTCTTAGCGCTTTAATTACTACTGCCGCACACAGGTCAGCTAAATAGTGACAGTGCCTTTGGTACATATTCGATATTTTAAATAGTCCAACCCTATACAGTCCGAATCCGTATTGTAGCGCGTTATCATGCAAAAATTATACAAATGAGAATTGTCTAAAGGAAAGCTTGAGTTGGATAAAAACCTGGCGGTCGTATGGAAAAATAATAAAGTTAAACAGGGTATATATTGTTTTAAAGGTTTTTTCACTCTAGATACGCCACTGTGGTCAGACCTCAAAAATGAAAATTATAAATTCTTATTAACAAGCAGGACCCTTTAGAGAATTTATTTTCAGTGATAAGAAATAGAGGAGGTTATTGTGCAAACCCTACTGCAAAGGTTTTTAGACAAGCTCTGCAATTTAATATGTTTGTTAAACTTCAAAGTCCACCTGAAAACACCAACTGCGAAATTAGTGACGATGACGACGATGATGATGTAGTTGTTACAGATACAGAAAATGATTCTCAAGTGAAAAACGACACCTACAATGAAAATAAATGTGAAAAATTTGTGTTAAAGCACTGCGGTAAAGATTCGTTTAATTCCGACTATAGTAATAATGTCAGCATCCACGAAAACAACACATCAGCAGAAGATTGTGCGGTTGTGTATTTTTTCGGTTATCTTGTGCATAAAACCATAAAAAAATACAACTGTGATAAGTGTATTACAAGATTGTTAGATGCCGATTCAATACTGAAAGACAAAAACCATTTACTATTATTACAACGCGACTATTCCAAAGGTCAAAATATTGAGCATTTAAAAAAACCTACGGAAACTACAACTGATGTGGTGTATTTAATTTTGAATAATTTTTCTATTTATTTTGAAAACCATAAATCGTCACAAAGTTTCCAAAAACATTTATTAAATTTGATTCTAATTCACCTAAATAAAAAGTTTGATTAAATTGTTTTGGATTAAATCAAATTGTTGGAGGGTGTTATTCAGCTTAACATACCTAATTATACCTACATAGTGGTTAAAGTAATAGTACCACAAAAATATATACAAATTTTATATAGTAATAATTTCTAACTTGTAACAACCCTTTTTTGAGTTGTATTAAAATATACTTTAATTTAAGGTCTTTCATTCATTTAGTTGTAAATATAAGAAAAAGTTTTTAAGTATTGAAATGTAGGTATGAGGTAGGCAACTTAATTTGCATATCTTTTTAAGGGTTTATAGTGCATATCTTCTTCACTATATATTTCTTAAGGTTTATATTCCCTCTTCAAATTATTTTTCTGAGCATTTGATTTGCGCAACGCGTCATAACTTAACCCTTTACGCAGGACTACATCATCTGACATGATCTAACTTCAAAGCATCCATTTTGCACTTCCTGACGCACATTACATTAGGAAGCATTTTTTGGGGTTTCCCCTAAATTTTGTGTGAAACTGCCATTAATTTTATGGTAAGATATCTTTTAACTCGTAATATTAAAAATTAAAACATTTGCTCTTTTCAGGCACTTTACTTTTGTTTACTGCACTTTTATTTTTTACTTTTAATATTACTGCTTTGGATTGCAAAATTAATTTTACTGTTGCGTACGTTTTCATTTTATGATTGCAATTTTTGCATTCAAAACTTCAAAATAATGCAATAAATATTGGATTCAAAATTTCAAGAAGAAACTTATAAGGATAATTCCATTTTTTTGGGTGTGGCTGATAACATTATTTCAAGAAATTGCGCAATAAATGGTGCAAGGATGACATCACCTTGGTTAACCGTTTCGTAAACATTTAGATACCAGAGGTTATTAAAAATTTGTGTACAACAATTTTACAAAGGTATTTATGTAATGATTTTTTTAGTATTTTAAGGTTTTTACAATTAGTTTTTAAGATATATTGTATTTAATCATCATATTAACTGTCAATAAACATAATTTTATATTTTTATTTTTTTACATTTTGATAAAATTTTTATTGTTAACAAACTCGGTTTAGTTGTTCCGAGATAATTAAAAAAAATAACTTGGCGTCCGAGATCATTTTATTAGTGTTACATTACAATTTTTATTATTTATGTTCAGTGAAAATAACAGCAGATTTTGTGGTAATCAAGCAAATTAAAATTATTGAAATTATTTAAACTACCGACTGGGACAAAGGCATTATTTGTGGTGAATGGTTGTACTTCCAGTCAGTTTGACGATTTGTATTTTAGCAGAACTTATTTATTTATTATTTCATTATTACTTACATCTATTTATTATTAAATTTATTTCACAACGTTGTTGAGTTTAAAAACAGGTAGAAAGGGAACAATACACATTTTAAGTCTAGTTTTAAACCGTCAGGCAAGGATTACTTTGTAAAACTTGTACAAATTACATAAAAATACGTATGCAACCCAAATTGCGCGATTTCACTTACTTCCATAAGGTTGACATTCTTTTTCTTTTTTATTCAATGTTAATATCATAATAAAATAATGAAAGGTAATTTTTTGTATATAAAATATTTTTCTATAATTTTGATTTCGTAAAGGGTAACGTTCAAATTTATAACTCTGCGCCCTTCTTACTAACAAATTACGAAATCAAATACTGAGTTTATACATAATATACAATTAGTAAAAATCACACATTTCAGAACAGACTAAAACTGAAAGAGATTAAATTAATTGCATTATTCATTCGATAACACAAATATTTGTTATTATAATTTCCTAATAGTGGTAGAACCTTATTTTTAATAAACTAACGAGCTATAAATGATAACAATTTATACAAATAAGGAGACTGGTTTTTCAACTTTTACTGTTTTAAGTAAATTGTCAAATTTACCCGCTTCAATGATAGGGGATTAGTGACATTGCTATACCAGGTAAATATGTGCTACGTCAATTACAAGAGCACATAGATGCTGATAACTGTGAAACTATGTTTTCAACAAGTTTAGAGGGGCCTTAAGGCATGATAATCTGCTTTCGGTTTCAACACTCAGAATGTCGAAGTTTAAATCAATCATGTTTCACATACTGCGCAACGAAAATATGTAACAAATACTGGAATGTGTATAAATTTACAAGCCTGCAGGCATTCAAACGTAATTTGAAATCAAAGCTTTTGTTTGAACAATCACTCGATATGTAATTAGAATAGGAGTTAGGTTTCCCTTTGTAGTAACTATTATAATTAATTGTAATAATATTATTACCCTTATTAATTTCCTTGTATTTTCATTATGTTAATTAATATATAAATGTACGTGCGAAACTTATGTATGTATATACGTATTTTTAAAGTAAGTACAGGTTCAGAAGGTTCTTAATAATTTTATTTTGACATGAAAGCTTGTATTTTAATCTACTTTTCTCCATAATTTCCACCAATATTAAGGCACTTATCGTATCATACAACCAGATGAATTTTCATCAACTTTCTACACCAAGTCGTCGGTAATGATTGAAGGTCGCTCACTTCGTTCCTCATTATGAAAATTCGTATGGCCATCGTTAAAAGCTCTCACTCATTTCGGTACCATCCCATCGCTCGTACTGTTTTCTCCATACACTTAATTGATATGACGACGGATTTCAGGCGCGTCCATATCTTGAGCGCCAAGAAATCTAATCACAGCACGTATTTCACGGTCGGCGGGATTCCCAATCGGAGTAAACATTTCAAAACTCACAAAAAACGTAAACTCGGTTGAATGGCATGCCAATAGAGCGCTACACAACGCGGATCCCCAAACATCGACCGCAGCGCTGCAGCGGCGGAATTTCAAAGCGGTACTTACTTTAAAAATACGCCTCGTACATATAAGGTGAAAATGAAAAACTGTACTGCCGGTATTTTAGCTATTAATGACACAATTTAAAACCCATTTGCTATTGTTTTGCACAGATAATTAATTGATGTAAGCCGTAACGACCATGCAGCACCGGAAATTCTTTTCTATTTAACAATGTATAACGAACAATTAAATGAAAATATTTTGAGCTTGCTTATATGAGCTGATAAGAAATCACGTGATTTTACTGAATATTACTTGGAATTGCATGTAATTTTCCGTTTCAGAATAATTAGAAAAGAATTCTTGTTAACGAAACATTATTTTTAGTAAGAAATAGTTACAATGAGTTTTGGCAAGACAGGTAGTTGAGGACCATAAAATGGAACCCAAATACCCGCATCTGTACATAGCAAAATAACTCAAACTCAAATTCATGGATAGAACTGATCTAAGAAACACATTTCACACTGCTTTATCCGCAATTACTCTCTCTTGTTAAAGGAAAAAGTTTGGAGTTCCCACAATTATGTAACCACATAACGTTCATTGTCAGTGGGAATCCAAAATAACTTATATTCGCATTTCGGCGATTTCCCTCGCAATTGATACACACCCACGAATTAACCAAAATGCTTAACATACAGTGCGTTCATAAAGTAGCGGATAAATTCAATTAAAATTCGAGTGGGAATTTTGGAGTAATAACGATAATACAAAGAAAGAACTGAAACCATCCTTCTATGCTCAAGGGACTGTATGTAAGAAGTTAAAGACGGGTCATTTATAAGCCTAATCGCTCTCTTTTGAATACGATCAACGATATCGAGAGCGTATTGGGACACTAACCCAAAGGTGAGAATTATATTCCAGATGAGGCCGAATTTGGGCCTTATACAGCAAAAGGAGTTGTCGAGAGGTAAAGTACTGCTTAGATCTGTACAAAAAGCCTATTTTACGAGCAGCTGTTTTGGTAGCTGATAGAAGATGGTCAACCCATGAGAGATTTGAAGATACAGTCATACCCAACAGAGTAATAGAGTCTGAAAACTTAAGAACTGAGCCATTCATACTTACAACAGGAAATGATCGATCTTTTTGGCGGACATAAGGCAACACTGAGTTTTGTTAGCATTAAATTTAACTAGATTATTGCTTCCCCATTCGAGAATACGTTGAATGTCTTTGTTGATTGAATTTGCCATTTCAGCTTTAATTTCTTGATTTGACATAGAAGGTGGATTATCACTATGAGTAGACTGAGATGAACTACAGTGAAGAGTGCTATCGTCAGCAAAGCAATGGATGGGGTTAGTTGTTGAAGAAATAAGGTCGTTTATGTACAGCAGAAAAAGTGTAGGCGCTATAACGGATCCCTGTGGTACGCCCGCGTTAATGCTAACTTCTTTTGAAAAAAGCCATCAACTACAACACGTATTCGTCTTTCATCAAGGAAACTAGAAACCCAGTTGATGAGCGCATCATTTAACCCAACGAGGTGAGTTTGGCAAGTAAACACTTATGCCAAACTTGGTCAAATGCCTTTGAGATATCTAAAGCGACTACAACTGTTTCACCGGCTGCTCTACTGTATTGTTCCAAACTTGGGTCACATATGAAAGAAGATCGCCTGTTGAACGACTTTGCCTAAACCCATATTGATGGTCACTAAGGAGTTTGTTAGTTTCAAGAAACGTGAGCAGTTGCTGATTGATGGATTTTTCCATGATTTTAGACAAAATGGAAGTGATGGCAATTGGTCTGTAATTTGAGGGATCGGTCTTATCACCTTTTTTGGGAATAGGTTGAACATTTGCTAACTTCCATGATGAAGGGAATTCCCCAGAAGATATAGAGATCGTATAGAGCTTAGATAGGACTGGTACTAGTTCGAGGGAACATTTCTTTAAGACAATAGCTGGGATACCGTCTGGGCCAGTCGCCTTATTGAGATCAAGCCTACTGATGATCGATTCCAAGAGCTTGTACCGAAAATGAATTGGTTTCATAACGTATGAAGAAGAGTTGACTAGGGGCACATCTTTTCCAGAATCATTGAGACACGAGTTTGATGCAAACAAATCCACAAAACGTTGGCTTTGTCTACAGAATCAGCAACTACCGATCCGTCAATAGATGTCAGGGGGGGAAATGAAAATGTTCGAAAGTTTTTACTAATGGCTTTTGCTAAAGACCAAAATTTACGACTGCCTAAAGGAGATGTAGCTAGTTCATTGCATTTTCGTTGTTCGAACAACTTTTTAGTTTTAGTGATGACACTTTTGCAGATATTTCTAGCACCAACGTATTCTACACGACTGTCAACCGATTTATTAGATTTCCATTTAATGTAACATTTATTTTTTAAAGATATTGCATCAGAACAAGCCTTATTGAACCAGGGTTGGGAACGTGAATGACCTACACGGTACTGTATAACTCCATTCCCATGTTGTAAAATGATTTCACTGAATTCGTGCTTTTAAATCTACCAAATTGGCCAGTCGCATCGCGCATACTTTACTCTTTAGCTGTCCCCAAAGGAAGTAATCTAGAGCTATAAATCTGGCTATCTCGCTGACCACTCAATTGTCCCTTATTTACCTATGCAACGATTTGGAAAAATTTCATCCAAATACGAGCGAACAGGTAAAGCATAGTGAGGCGTCGCTCCATCTTGTTGAAAAAAGAGGTCACGGTGGTTAATTTCGGGCTCTTCTAATCCGGATACAACGTTATTAGAGCGGGTATGAGGTCACTTTGAAGAAAGTCTAAATATCTCGCACCAGTGAAAGTATCCTCAAAGAAGTAAGGTCCTATAACTCTTCCCTCAACTATGCCGCACCAAACGTTAACTTTTGAGGGTTTTGGGTGTGATATTCCGTGAACCAATGACGATTTTCGGTAGCCCTATTACGACAATTTTGTCTGTTTACATGGCCGTTTAAAGCGAATGTTGCTTTGTCAGAAAAAAATATTCTTTTCACAAAATTGGCGTTACCATCACATAATTGTTGCATTTTTTCACAAAATTTTCATTTCGCAGATCAAAATCATTTTCTGACAGCTCGTCAAGTAAGCATATCTTGTAGGGATGGAACTTGTCTCTTTTCAACACTTTATGCACATTAGATCGCGCTACACTAATATTATTAGCCGTGTCCGTCATGGTGGTACTATCTTGCAATGCTAACATAGTATTCAACTGATCTTATTCATTTATCGACTTTCGACCAGATTTTCTCATATCCCGAACATTACCAAATTCCAGAAATTTCGCCTCAACTCTGCTTACCATCGTTTGGCTAATGGACGGTCGATCAGGGTGAGTTGCATTAAACAACTCAACCAATTCTGATTAAGTGCGTGACCTATCTCCGAAACCAAGCATGCACAGGATTTCAATTCTTTTACGTTCGCCTAATTTCCTCATACCTATTTCGCAAACTAACGGTAAGGTAGGTACTAGGTACACTCGCCTATCAAAAAAGAAACACAAGTTGCTAATGTGCAAATAATTAAAATAATTTTAACAAGATGTACAATTTAACGTTTTCTTAGATTGACGATGAAATTTTCTCATTTTTAATGTTTACGATAATTTTCATTGAATATTTCCTTATGTAATTATCGTCCATATTTACCTTGTCGGGCGTAAAAAGATCTACGCTTTCTAATTCTGCATTAAAAAATGGGGGCTGGTGTTTTAAAAAAATGTCGATGACTTCATATCTTTTTCTTGATACGTCCTGTAAAAAATTTTAAATTGACAATAAAAATCGACGGTTTCGAGCGTTTTCTTCCTAAACTCCCGGTCGAATTTTAATTGAATTTATCCGTTACTTTACCAACGCACCGTAATTATGTAAACTAAAAATAAAGGTAATTAACCCCCAAAAAGTAGATCGACGTTCGAAACGTATTGCATTTAGTTTAACAGTACTAACAAGTACTGGAAAGGAAAGGTCACGTATTTCATTTCCATCCCAAGGGGGAGCTCGGGCTGAATTATGAATTCCCCGCATACATACATAAATTACGTATATATGCATAGTCATATTAAGGAGGGGTGTGATCAGGATAGGATCGGAAGGAACTGAGTTAGGGTTCTAAGTACTTTAAAACGGGTTATTAAATATTATACAACTGATAATCCTCTTAGGAATTCACCTGATAATTTACCAACTTTAAAAGTAGGTAGGGTTGTATGAGCAATAAAACATAAATTATTTAAAAGGAACGTTACCGACGTCATTGGTAACAGTATTTACTTAAATATTAAAGACTCAGTAGAAAAAAGTCAATATCTTTCAAAATTATGAAAAATAAGTTATATTAAAAAAAAAACATTGCAAAAATACTCACAGCTGTACCACTTACGTGTTAATCTAGGAATGAAATAAAAATAATAATAACGTTTTAATAATTAATGTTCTTATTACGCTCATTAAAACCGGAATCACCATTTATTCAATACAATTTATCTAATCAGGGCAAATATAGTCATATTATTGTCATTAAGAAAACTTGCCATAAAGATTCTGTGGATACCAATATTTAAACCACGCTTAAAGGGACGCTTAGTTCAGGCTACGTCTCCGGATGACCCGATCCTGTACCAATTTACTCTTTGATAACGGTAACCGCGACTCTACAGGTGATATCATCCGGTTTTTGGAATTACTCGTTTTGCCCGTCACTGCACTTTTAGGAAAGAACGCATACTCATTGTTCTTCAGCTTGGCATTACTATTGATGGATTTTTGTTTTCGGAACATCATCTGCAGTAGGTTTGCGTGACCATACAGCATTTTCTTTACTAAATCATAGTAGCTTTCTTCTTACGGTGTTATCGTCTGAAAGATACACAACGCGTCTCCATGAAGTGCAACCGTCAGAGCTCCCGCCTTGTTTCTTCTTGTCCATCCGTTGGATAGTTTTCCAGTCAACCGTCGGTGCTTCCTTTGGACCAGAGTGCCAGAATATGTCAATTCATCTCAATTCATCTCAATTCATTTCAATTCACCTCAATTCATCTCAATTCATCTCAATTCATCTCAATTCATCTCAATTCATCTCAATTCATTCAATCCATCTCAATTCATCTCAATTCATCTCAATTCATTTCAATTCACCTCAATTCATCTCAATTCATCTCAATTCATCTCAATTCATCTCAATTCATCTCAATTCATTTCAATTCACCTCAATCCATCTCAATTCGTCTCAATTCATCTCAATTCATCTCAATTCATCTCAATTCATCTCAATTCATCTCAATTCATCTCAATTCATCTCAATTCATCTCAATTCATCTCAATTCATCTCAATTCATCTCAATTCATCTCAGTTCATCTCAATTCATCTCAATTCATCTCAATTCATATCAATTCATCTCAATTCATCTCAATTCATCTCAATTCATCTCAATTCATCTCAATTCATCTCAATTCATCTCAATTCATCTCAATTCATCTCAATTCATCTCAATTCATCTCAATTCATCTCAATTCATCTCGATTCATCTCGATTCATCTCAATTCACCTCAATTCATCTGAATTCATCTCAATTCATCTCAATTCATCTCAATTCATCTCAATTCATCTCAATTCATCTCAATTCATCTCAATTCATCTCAATTCATCTCAATTCATCTCAATTCATCTCAATTCATCTCAATTCATCTCAATTCATCTCAATTCATCTCAATTCATCTCAATTCATCTCAATTCATTTCAATTCATCTCAATTCATCCAATTCATCTCAATTCATCTCAATTCATCTCATTTCATCTCAATTCATCTCAATTCATCTCAATTCATCATAATTCATCTCGATTCATCTCGATTCATCTCGATTCATCTCGATTCATCTCGATTCATCTCGATTCATCTCGATCCATCTCAGTTCACCTCACTTCATCTCAATTCATCTCAATTCATGTCAATTCATCTCAATTCATCCAAATTCATCTCAATTCATCTCAATTCATCTCAATTCATCTCAATTCATCTCAATTCATCTCAATTCATCTCAATTCATCTCAATTCATCTCAATTCATCTCAATTCATCTCAATTCATCTCAATTCATCTCAATTCATCTCAATTCATCTCAATTCATCTCAATTCATCTCAATTCATCTCAATTCATCTCAATTCATCTCAATTCATCTCAATTCATCTCAATTCATCTCAATTCATCTCAATTCATCTCAATTCATCTCAATTCATCTCAATTCATCTCAATTCATCTCAATTCATCTCAATTCATCTCAATTCATCTCAATTCATCTCAATTCATCTCAATTCATCTCAATTCATCTCAATTCATCTCAATTCATCTCAATTCATCTCAATTCATCTCAATTCATCTCAATTCATCTCAATTCATCTCAATTCAGCTCAATTTATCTCAATTCATCTCAGTTCATCTCAGTTCATCTCAGTTCATCTCAATTCATCTCAATTCATCTCAATTCATCTCAATTCATCTCAATTCATCTCAATTCATCTCAATTCATCTCAATTCATCTCAATTCATCTCAGTTCATCTCAGTTCATCTCAGTTCATCTCAGTTCATCTCAGTTCATCTCAGTTCATCTCAGTTCATCTCAGTTCATCTCAGTTCATCTCAGTTCATCTCAGTTCATCTCAATTCATCTCAATTCATCTCAATTCATCTCAATTCATCTCAATTCATCTCAATTCATCTCAATTCATCTCGATTCATCTCGATTCATCTCGATTCATCTCGAGTCATCTTGAGTCATCTCTATACATCTCGATTCATCTCGATTCATCTCGATCCATCTCGATTCATTTCGATTCATTTCGATTCACCTCGATTCATCTCGATTCATCTCGATTCATCTCGATTCATCTCGATTCATCTCGATTCATCTCGATTCATCTCGATTCATCTCGATTCATCTCGATTCATCTCGATTCATCTCGATTCATCTCGATTCATCTCGATTCATCTCGATTCATCTCGATTCATCTCGATTCATCTCGATTCATCTCGATTCATCTCGATTCATCTCAATTCATCTCGATTCATCTCGATTCATCTCGATTCATCTCGATTCATCTCGATTCATCTCGATTCATCTCGATTCATCTCTATTCATCTCTATTCATCTCGATTCATCTCGATTCATCTCGATTCATCTCGATTCATCTCGATTCATCTCGGTTCATCTCGGTTCATCTCGATTCATCTCAGTTCATCCAATTCATCTCAATTCATCTCAATTCATCTCAATTCATCTCAATTCATCTCAATTCATCTCAATTCATCTCAATTCATCTCAATTCATCTCAATTCATCTCAATTCATCTCAATTCATCTCAATTCATATCAATTCATCTCAATTCATCTCAATTCATCTCAATTCATCTCAATTCATCTCAATTCATCTCAATTCATCTCAATTCATCTCAATTCATCTCAATTCATCTCAATTCATCTCAATTCATCTCGATTCATCTCGATTCATCTCGATTCATCTCAATTCATCTCAATTCATCTCAATTCATCTCAATTCATCTCAATTCATCTCAATTCATCTCAATTCATCTCAATTCATCTCAATTCATCTCAATTCATCTCAATTCATCTTAATTCATCTTAATTCATCTTAATTCATCTTAATTCATGTTAGATCATCCTGATTCATCTTAATTCTTCTTAATTCATCTTAATTCATCTTAGTTCATCTTAATTCATCTTAATTCATCTTAATTCATCTGAATTCATCTGAATTCATCTGAATTCATCTGAATTCATCTTAATTCATCTTAATTCATGTTAATTCGCCTTAATTCATCTTAATTCATCTTAATTTATCTTAATTCATGTTAATTCATCTTAATTCATCTAAATTCGTTTTAATTTATCTCAGTTCACCTTAATTCATTTTAATTAATGTCAATTCTCCTTAATTCATGTTAATGCATACTAGTTCAGTTTAATAAATCTTAGCTCATGCGATGATCATAAAAGAGGCAACGCTAAATATTACGTGAATACATGAATATCTAGAAAAGGTTACAAGAAATTGTCAAAATTTGAAGCCCATCTGGTTTGAAATTTTGAAATTGAGGGTATGGTGAAATTGCATGTATTTGTTGTGTAAGCCTTTAAATTATCTTCTGTATATTTTCAATGATAACTTGAGCGCTCGCCGATAAATTAAAGTAATCCGTCTCAAAACTTTCACGTTCCGTTATTTGATCTTAGTTATCTGAATCTAAAATCTCTAATTCCAATTGAAAAGATTCAAACGTACTCCATGTATTTTCTGTCTTTTCCAATCCTCTATATTAGTAGATGTATTAAAGGATTCTGAAAATGACTTGAAACGTGTTGGTTTTGCCTTTTCTTGTCCCTTTTGTACCGTAAGCGTTTTTAATTGCTCTGTCTTGAAATGCACAAACACTAAATAATTCAAATATGAATATACAAACTATTATTGCTGTTCTAAACTTAGAAATAATAGAAATATGAGAGAAAGGATTTGTCACTCACTCAGAACCTCCTTCAAAGCGGAAGGCGGCGTCTTCTTCGTTGGTTTCCAAAAACAGTTGGCGTAAGCTTGGTGTGGGTTGAATATTGAAGTGAATGCTGTTTTTTATTTTTTACTGGAGATAATTATAGTGATGTTGTACTGTATCCGGCTCGAAGGACCATATGTTTGATTACGCGAGGTGGATTTGTCGGAAATGGCATAATATTTGAAGGAATGTGATGACTCACTAATGTTGTTCGAATGAAATAAAACACTGCAGTTATTAAATTTTAATAGCAAAACTGCACTACACTGACTAAATATAGACTATTGACGTCTACTGTACGAAATTGTTCTTTTTTAAAAATGATTGTATCAAACACCTGCGTTTGGTACAATCATGATGAGACACTCATAAACATTGACCATTTTAGCGAGCACTTAAACACCAGTCCCTTTTCTTTCAGTACACCCCACTGCTCCACTGTAGATAACTTGTTTTCTACTGTTCAATGCCATACAATGTATACCCAACCCCACAGTTATAATTGCAATAACAAAAAATAAATTAAAAACTAAACAAGTATCTAAAACTAATATTTCACTATTTTTTAAGGTTATCAGATAGCCGGCACAAGCTGATAGATAACTTCATAAATTATTAAACCACCATCTAAAACAATTGGTGTAATTAAATCTTCAGTGTATCGAGCAAAACGAATCTGTAATTCTAAATTTTTGGAAGGTGAATGAAATATTTAGCAAAATTCTTACAAGAATTGACTTAATGGTATTAATATGCTGCTAGACATAACCATGAAGAAAAATCAATGCTTAATGTTGGTACTTCTTTCCTCCCTCTATAACTATTGTTACAGGTAGAATTGATAAAACCCTAATTAATCATGGAATTAGGATGTTCTAAAGTATACATTCGAACCACAAAACCCAGAATTAATACTAGACGTAAAGAACATGCGACATTTCGTAGATTAAGTGAACTAGAGAAATCGGCGGTAGCTGAGCATGCTTTAAATAATTTAAATCATGACATTCAGTTTGATAATATGGAAACATTGTCAAGACAACGTGATTATTATGTTTGTTTATAACGTACAGCTATTGAGATGTAGTACATATAAAGATCTTAATAACTTCAATAGGCAATAAGTAGGTTTCGGCATCTTATAATTAAAAAAAAGGCACAATGGAACGTCTTAATTCTTTGTTGAAGTAAATGCTTTACCAATATGTTAAATTACTACAACACCATAATTTAACATATGTAGTTGAAATTAAAATTAAAAATTATGTATAAGACGTACTACATTGTGTTTTCACGGTAAAATAACACTTACATTTGTTAACAAAGCTGTGTCTTTGTTAGATTTGATTGGATTTTTAATTGATGTCAAGTTTCTATTTGTGAATGCTTTTATAGATTTCAAATTAAAGTTGTTCACAGTTTTACACTTACATATTTGATTATATTTTGTTAAATTTACTCTTCGATTATCGCATTTTCACTGTTAGCGTTCGACAGTTAAATAGTGTTCTGATTTATCATCTTCGAGGCTGTTGTATTAATAGCGGGCTTATGTTTGCCTTTTCAAGTTTCATATTTCAAAAATTTGTTTCAACACCTTAAATATTTCTAAATTATTTCCTTACTACTGAGGGCGATAACTTTAAGTGTTATGGAAACTTTTAGATTTATAGAAAAATAAATTCATACACCAAAAGCCTAAGTATTTTAAATATCATATTTTATAGTCCATTCTTTAAGATTCATTCCTAATAACACATTATCTACTTGAATAGATTTTTTCAACCGTTATCATTACGATAATCAACGTTCTACAATTTTTACAAAATAAATCACAATAAACAAGTAATTGCATTTTGGAATTCTGCAGTTTTAAATGTTGCCATCTTCAGTTATACTTTCTAATCAGAATTTATTATAACGAAAATAATATTTTCTCATGCTTTTCATATTACACCATATGATTGTATATGATGACGTAGCGGGAAACATTCCTGGCGAGGAAAATATACCCAAAGAAAGGCCTTAGTTTCTAATGAATATCGACCACTTCATAGATATATTTCGAACAGTCTATTTTTAATGTAGTTGATTTTAAATTAATTCCAGTGTTTCTAAGCATGTGTGTAGGTACTTGTTAATTTTATCAACCGCAATGCGAAAAGCACTCTATTGTCGGAATGGAAAAAGAAATTTTTTATGTTAAGTCCGTTACGAAAAATAGCCTTAGATAGTAGATATAGTTAGTATCTTTGAAATCGCCAAAAAAACACAATTTTAAACTATTATAATCGAAATATATTGCTTCATACACTGTTATGTTACATACAATAAAAAATAATGATCTATTTTTTTTATTGCGTTTTCACATAATAAACTGCCTTTAATATTACATTAGACATAGCTAAAGAAATAAAAGCAGCAATAAATGAATATGACATGTTCGGCAATATATTTGGTTCAAGTATCAAACGATATCTGTTTTCACGTCAGTCGCAGTGTTTGATTTTCTGTAAGCTATTCGTCATCGTTATTTACAAATAAATTTTATGTTACTGATCAATCAAGACCCGATAAATAAATATGAAAATGGAAATGTAAACAGACATTGAATTTATCCATTTATATATAAGTGAAACTTTAAGGTACCTAAACATAAAACAATATTTACACTTGCTTAAGTGCGTAATGTGGCATAAACCGAAGAATTGGAACGAACATTTGGTATGTTTTACACGCGGTTTTACTAAAGTCTGAGAAAATTGGGACAAAACCAATATTCTGCACATTAAGTTTTTTTGTGATCGGTGCAGGTTAACCTTGTTCTCGTATTAACAAAATAAAATTGGTGTAAGCAAATGAATCAAAAAACATTCATTGTCTATTTATATAGTTTTGTGGAACATAAATCTGTTTCCATCTAAACATTTTTTAAATTTATACGTTTCAATAGCAATTGCAGCAATAGTCGTCAGCAAAAGTAAAAGTTATTATTAATTATTTATATTATGACATTACAAAGGTAGTTCTATATGTAACTACTTAACTTTTAAGTATCATATAATACCTAAAAAATACTATGTTAATTATTGTCGTAATTTTATATTATTTTACATATTCTACATGCTCTAAAATTTCGAAAGTTGGTGTGCTCTATTTATAGAAATGTTTAATATCCAAATTGTCCTGATTGTAATGCTTACGATTATATGCAGTTGTTTTCCATAATATAAAGATAGACGGTTGAGAAAGCGTACTCCCCCCAACAACTGAAAGGTCTAGCTCTAGGGTTTGGTTTTTCCAGTCAGGGACCATTTTCTGTATGTTTTGTTTAATTTGTAGTAATTTATGTTTTACCTTCATCCACACACCACAGAATAAATAACATACAGCGGTTAATTTGTAACCTGTAATTAAATATTTTACATTAAGTAAAACACCTTAATAATTTATATAATTGTACTTTGCTAAATTACATTCTGAGTTGGCCTATCCTAAAGGCACTTGATATTAAAAGCATTTCTAATTCTAAAATTATTTTAAATGTTATCGTTCGGGTCAATCTCAACAAGACCTGGTTAACATTTTCACTATAAAATAAGCATTTTGTTGTTAGAGTAGGCTTTAGAGTGGTTTTAACTAATTATACAGGATAGCAAAACGAGTAGGGTGTGGAAGATTGTATAAACACGAAATAAATTAGAGATACGATTTTTGGACCAGGGTAGATATTAATAGGTACTACATTTTAAAAATATTTTTGATTATACAGGGTGTTTCATGTTATTGGAGCAAACTAAACTTATACTTTTTTAAAAATGGAACACCCTATATATCATTACATTTTGGGAAAGCCTATAAGATATGATTACATTTAATACCAAATTTGTATGGATATATCTCCTTTGGTTTAAGAGATATTCAATTGTTTTAAAAAAAATATATGCCACTTGCGGCCTCGGCAAATTGATTTGATAGTCGCCTTTTGTTATTTTAAAAATTTATTTATTTTCAGATTTTTTTAATAATATACAGGGCGTGTCACTGTTTGTAAATACTTCTTTTTATTTTTTAAATGGCGCACCCCCCACCATGTTCATGTCATTCGATGTCTCATTTGTTATTCTTTCTTTTTCATCAAGCATATCTTATACTTAAAATGAATAATTTTCAAAATATTTTCAGTTTATTTGTGAAATTGCGATTGTAATACAAAAAGACTGAAAAATAGAGGTTTTAAGTTTGGATGGGATTGTAGTTTCTTACTAAAAAATGTTTTCAAGTGAAAACAAAAGTTAATAGAACAATTATAAATTGATTTAATGAATCATTTTAAATCTGACAGACTTTTTTGAACAAAATTAGTGCACAAAGCACTCTTGCTTCTAGGCAAACTTAAATCAGTCATGTTTTGAACAAAATTGGTGCATACCCTTACACAAGTCACTCTTTCGTTCTAAGCAAATTTAAATCAGTCCTAAATTAAAAACTCAATTTGATTATGTTTCCATTTTCTACGTCTTTTTGTAAATTTAAATCGGTTACTAATCAAATAACAAAGATTATTTGGAATTAGTGTTTAAACTCGCAATTAAAAAACAAGAGTGCCATTACAATATTTGTTGAAAAAAGAAAAATTGTTTGTAACAACTGGTTCTATTCAGTTTAAACATAATTCGTATTTTAATTTATTCAAAGTGTTGAAAATGACTATAAATATTCAGGAATTGGTTTTCATGATTTTTATTTTTGGGAATGTTAACCAAATTACTTATTGGCAAGTAGAATTTATGCAGCAAGATATCCCGATATGTATCAAGATCTTTTACAAAGATGTGAAGAAAGAGGTACTGTTAAATTTAAAAACGGAAAGTAGCTAATAAAGCAGTGCCAAATGATGAAAGCCAATTTACAGTTTTACATGCAATCCAAAAAATCCTCACGTAAGTACTTTGTTACGTGTAAAAAAAAAGAAAAAAACCGCTAAAGAAGCTTTCCTTCGACGTTGTAATTCTCTTTACTTCCTGTTTATGAAAACAGAAATTTCTCTGCAACTTAAATATGTACGAGTTACTATTTCAAAAGTTTACTTGCTTTCAGTTCCGCTAGTTTAGCCTATTAAAGCTTTCTGTAGTTATGTGCTATGTCTGAGATGTACGTGGTTCTGGTGATTGGTATACTTACCTCTGAAAAGGATCTGTTATTTTTCTGTTTCAAAATATACATGGGGATATTTATTAACAAATACACTGTATAAATAACGGTTTATTCTGTTAACAATACATAAAATTCTATTGTTGTAACAATGATTTGATAGGAATATTTTTCTAGTTGTAAAATTGTTTCTTGAGGCGTTGGCTTTATTTTCAAAACCGCCATTGCTGTGGAATGTTTGAAATTTCTAGAAAATTTTCCTTTTTCTATTTCGTAGATGTTAAGAATCATTTTTTTGGAAAATTTTCACAATATAGTATCGCTTTGTTGTATAGAAGTGACATAATCGCTATTAAAGGCGGATGTAAAAGAAATAATTCACTCCATCCACACATTTTCGGTTTCAAACACATGAGAATTTAATATTACTTCTTCAAAGAAATAGATTTAACCAACTGGTTGACATTTACATTGATGCTCGCATTCGACCTTAGAGCACTTAAGTTTCCATATAACTTTACCGTTACGATTACATCAAAGTTCATGTTTACATCTTTATTGATTACCCATTCTATATCTCTTCGGCTTATTGTCTGGATTGTATTGCTGATAAACTGCGGTCAGCTGTGTCTCACGTACTTGAGATTGCGTGATCGTTGAGGTTTCACCTGTACTGGAGGTGGTGGAATCCTGGCTACCTTGAATAACGCACAAGTATTCACAAACACAGATAATGGCTTTCCTTTATCGCATGTATCAATTGCCTTCAGCATATTACGATCGCTTACAACGAAATTAAGTGCATTTACCTTAATTCTGTTAGCAAGTATTTGACAAACATTTTACCTCCGAATACAACTCGTGTCTAAATTGCCTTCAGCAGGTTACGATCGCCTACCACGAAATTAAATACATTTATATTAATTCTATCAGCGAATATTTGTTAAAACGTTACCTGTAGTGTAAGTTAGGTGTCAGCTTGATACCCTACTTTAGCTAATTTTAACACAATTTTTCTCATGTAGAACTGCTATATGTTAGTTAAACCATTCTTTAATATGTTACGCGCAATCAACAATCAAAATTTTGGATAAACTTTGTTAAAATTGGTTTTACGTGCTACACCCAGTATGGAGTTCATGTACAACCTCCATTTTGGGGATAATTAATTCTGTACTACTGTTTATCTGGTCGTTCACAGTAGCTTTGTTGCAACTTTTATGTTTATACCAGACGAATCTTTTTATGTATCGTGATATTGAATCATGTCAAATGTTGGCGCAAGATTTCGTGGTAGCTCGGTAGCTCAAGTAGATAACATACACTATCGTTCGGAGCAATTTCTTTTCTAATTTAGATTCTTTAATTACTAATATTTTTTACTCGAGATAAATTGAGTGGACTGAACAAGCTTTTCCAATTGTATTTATGTAATTTAATCAAAAAGTGGTTTGTATTCAGGTTTGTTAAACGAAAGGCAAGCTGAATTATTCAATTTTTCTTTCTTGTAATTAACTGATTTAATAGGTTTATTAAATTGGTCATTTCAGGCTAAGGTATGTAAGATCTTGCGTCGGCCGGAAGGAGTATTGTTGTTTTTGGTATTATAATTATAAATTATAAATTACTGTGGGAATAAGTACAAGCTCACGACTTGCCCTCGTCAATCTCATTTTAACTTATATTTTTTGGTTGGTTATAACATACATACTGTCTATAATTCATTTCATTTATTATTCTAATATTTATATAGCTATACGATAACGTTTAGCTTATTGCCTCCTTTGTTGGGAATTTAAAGGATACAAATAAATTTACGTTTGCTGAGAAAATTGTCACTTGATTACTATTCCTATTACTCCCTGTTTCAAGCTTTACAGGCTCTCTCCCTCTTTCAAGGAATAAGAACATATTTCCTTTTCCTTATTTCTTTAAAGCTTGTGGCGCCTATTTTGGTTCTTTCCTCACTAACCAGATTCTAACTTAAACTATTTTATCGATACCTCCAAAACACTCATGTATTCGAAGTGCTCTGCTTACTCATTTCTCCCGTTTTATGCAGTGTGGTGGTTAAACACGTGGAAACTTTACAAATATCACATATGATTGATATAAAAAAATCTAGGGTGAAAAATATATTAAATACCTATAAATACCATGGTTATCATATAGAACTTCATCAACAACTATACGGCCAAGATTTTGAACGAAGAATTAGTTTTGCAACTGGCTTTTGCAAAAATCGCGGAATTTCCTAATTTTCTAAATTCTATATTATTTTTTGACGAAGCTACCTTCAAAAGTAATGCTTTAGTGAACAGACAACATGCATCATTATAGCATTGCAAATCCTCATTGGATCATGCATGTTGACCAATAAAATCGGTGGTCACTGAATGTGTGTGTATGTGTGTGGGGGTAGGGGGTGGGGGGGACAATTGGGTTCTTATTTTTTTTAAGATACTCTAACCGACGAGGTGTATTTAAATTTTTTAAGAGATGTACTCCTAACCTTCTTCAAAATATTAGTGAAGCAGTTTATGAAAATATGTGGTTCTAGCATGATGGTGCACCCACCAACTACCATCTAGACGTACGAACATTTTTAAACCACTGGAAATAAAATCAGTGGATAGGTCGAAGGGGACCTATTTCTTGGCGACCGGGGTCACCTGATCTGATCCCCCTCGATTTCTCATTGTGGGGTTACGTAAAAGATTATGTGTATAAAGTAATTTCAACCGCACTAAAAAGCATGAAGGAAAGAATCAGAAATGCTTTTCAAAATATCACATGGCCGACATTAGAGTTAGTGAAAAATAATTTTGTGCGACGTGTTAATAAACGTATTGTAAGTTGTAGGAAGAAGATTCGAAAATTTAATGAGAAATTGATTTGATTTTTTTCTCTTTTTCATTTTATTGTTTACTGTAATTTGCATTTGTTAATTTTATTACGCAGTATAGCTTATAAACGTGATACATATTTACAGTTACTTTCACCTGCCTAATTTACTGAAAACAATGCATAGTTCATTTACAATATTAAGACAAATTTGATAACGCCAATACATAAAAAAATAATTTAAAAACACTTTGGAAGATTCGAATTTTTGCAGTAGAATTGAGAGTATCTTAAAATTTTGTAAGTGATAGATATTTAAGAACGCTGAAGTTTCTTTTATAAATTAATACAACTTGATTAACGATTCGTTAGCATGAAACTACAATTCCATGACCATCTTTAATTGTTCACATTTACAAAAAGACATTAAAAATGACCTCGTTGACCTAAACACAATCAAATTGAGTACTTCAGAAATTTTACTAAGGACTGATTTAAATTTACCTACAAGCAAGAGTCTTTTATGCATTAATGTTGTTCAAAAAGGTCTGTTAAATTTAAAATAATTCATTAAATCAATTTATAATTGTTATATTAACTCTTGTTTTTACTTGAAAAATTTATTAGTAAGTAACTACAATCCTGCGACCAACTGAATTTCTCTATTTTCAGTCTTTTTGTATTACAATCGCAATTTCACAAATAAACTGAAAATATTTTGAAAATTATTAATTTTAGGGACAAGACATACTTGATGAAAAAGAAAGAATATCAAACGAAGCATCGAATGACTTGAACATCATGGGGGGATGCCGTTTAAAAAAATTTAAAAAAAGTTATTTTTACAGTGACACGCCCTGGGAATTATTAAAAAAAATCTGAACATTAAGATATTTCAAAATCCGACAGGACCACCAACATTTTTTTGTCATTTTAAAATAATAAACAAAAGTCGCCTAACAAATCAGTGGCGGCGACCGCAAGTGGGACAATTTTTTCGAAAGGCAATTGAATATCTAATATATACAGGAGATACAATTTGGCATCGAATGAAAGCGTATTTTATGGACTTTCGAAAAATGTAATAATATACAGGGTGTTTTGTTGCTCCAACAATATGAAACACCCTGTATGATCCAACATATTTTTAAAATGTAGTACCTATTGATATCTACCCATGGTCCAAAAATCATTTCTCTAACTTATTTGGTCTCCACTCTCTCCTCGTTTGGCCACCCTGTACATTAATCTATTATATATGGAATTTACACTCTTCTGCTTTTTAGATTGGTATTAAGTTTAAAAGCAATTTATTGAACAGCATTCTTCCGTTAATTGGATTAAAAGCATTTCTCTTATCTCGAAGCCATCACGTCTGGCTTCACCGTTCACCAATCCGTCATTATAATGTTAGTTTGGATAATTTCTCTGTATAAAGTAATGATAATTGGCATAACGATTAGTTTGGGGTTCAGATCGTTCGTACATTCTGAAGACATGTACATCGTAGGGCCTTTCATTTAAGAACGGCTGGAATCGTTCAACACTTTACACTCAGCTACTTGCGTGTTTATATTCTTGGGTCCCAGTAGTGACTTAAACTGAGAAATTGTCAACGAAAGGTTTGAGACCTTTTTTTACTTATACTAACCTAGTAAGCGGTACAAAGAAGGTAGAAAAATCAATTACCAATGTAAATAGTAGTACGTAGTCTTGCTCACCTGTAAATATTATTAATATTAGTTAACAATTAGTCATAAGATGAGTTATAACTACCTTCACAATTGAACTCACACATTTTCCATGATATTAAAAATTGCTATAAAAGTTATTCGTGATTACCTATAATGATCATAGGGGTTTTTAATAGTATACTTTAATATAAATTTTATTACCAATCAGTTCACTTACCCTAACCGTCCCTGTCCGCTGTGACAAAATTATATTGTTGTGCAGAAATTTACTTTACTGTCACAGGGCCTACTACTGTTAATTAGTTCAAACATTAAGATCAATTACTTTGCGAGATCGTGGGTACAGGTTGCGACGCAAACACTTGCAACTAGATCGGTACGACGTATTCGGTTAGGTAACGTAACAATTGCGCAATGTAATTAATTAAGTTTTTTGATAACGCGATACGCCTAACTTTATTCATATGTATTTCTTTTTTTCACATCACTAATTAATTATTGAATTATTCAAACGTTATACGTTTTAAATTAATTTACGATTCTTTTCCTTCGACTCGTTGTGGGAATTAGATTCCTGTTTTGGCCCTTTTCAGGGAAAGATGATCTTATGGCTCCTAAGGGTCTGGTGTATAACCAATAAATACTGTTAAGCCTTATCATGTATTACATCTTATTAGTTAGTATATTACCCACGCTTAGACTGAGTTGGCAGGATGATTTATACTACCGTCCCACATAGGAGCTAAGGATTATGCTTTAGTATTAGTAGCAAATTGATAAACGGGCTCCGTTTTTCTCTAATTAATATTATTCAAATCAGAAATCACCAATGTGAAAATCAAAATAGATGCAATGAGAAAATTGTTATTTTAATCGTTTTTAATGAATTACAGATCAACAATAGTAGGTGAATAATGGGTTTTCTAACTCCGACCTAAACTTTTGACCTTTTAATCTAGACTATGTAGCGGGGAATATGTTCATCTGGCCTGTAGCCCTATATTACATAGTGCGCTCTATTGACATACATTAACCCTCCTATTGTGTTAACATTTTGGTGTCACTTATTGTGTTCGGGAGCCTACAGTTGTCGTTTTATTGTCGTTAAATTGATATAACAGTATATAGTGGTAAGAAATAAGATGTAGTAGTTATTTTATTTTTATTACATATTATTGTAAATGTTATGTAAAGAACAACGGAAAGACGTTGTAGTTAGGTATATACATTTATTTGTTACAGCCTCGACAGTAGTAATATACATGAGATTTACATAGGTATTTTGAGCAATATACCATATTAATTTTATTACCATTTCAAAAGCGACAAAAATTACATCTTTTACGCTTGGTTGTGGTTGATTGTTCCCTTACTTCGGCTTTACTGATTGAAGAACGTGGGTTTATAATCATTTCAGCTGCAGACGTCTTCTTTCTTGCGATAATGGAGTGATGAAGTAATTACCCAGTTCTTAGAAATAGTCGCCGTTTTGTAAGTGTTCCATCATTCCAGGTTGGAGTTACTTAGCACCACCGAACATAAACGTTGTAAGCTGAAACGTCCATGATATTGGCCATCTTTTAGTTTGCCGTCTGCATGTGTATGTTATTATTAACTTGTCTAACGTGTATACAGCACCTTTAGTTCTGTTGTAATCTAAAATCATAAATGGCTTTTTTGATCTTGATTACACACTCCGCTATCGTGGTGCAGGGTGCTCATGAGCGTAACATTTTTATTCCGTTTCGGAATATAGGAAACTATCGACGTGTCCTTGGTAAAGTAAAATTTTGAAGAAAAAACTTCTTTCTTGTTGCAGACCAATGCGGCTGGCAATTCAGGATTATTTTTGGGAGTAGTGCCAAGCATGTTTATTTTTCTTTTCAATAGAATCTACCCCACATACGTTACGTTGTGACCTTTTAAACCATAAACAAGATTTCGCACAACTCTTCTACCTTGACCTCCCACTAGAGGTTCTCCTTTTTTTTTCCCGAGTTAAACTTGCATGTTACATGCATAAGCAGTTGCAGAATCGCATAAAGATCAAATCTTGACTCCGATTTAGCAGGTTTATTCGGGATGTACTATCTAAAAGGACAACGGCCTGTAAAAGGTGTTAGTTGCTCATCTACTGTTACATTTTCCTGAACATTATAGAGCTTAGGTAGAATTACAACCCATTCATTCCACAAGTCCCGTATGGGAGCTAATTTATCAGTTTGGCGTCGTTGTGGTCCAGTTTTTTTATCGTAAAAGTGAATGATTCGTGCAATTACATGAAATCGTTGTAGGGACATCGTTGCTCTGAATATTGGACGACCTACCTTTACATCCCACAGACTGGCTGTTGCCTCTCAATGAGATTTGTACAATCCATCTGGAGACAGTAGGCCAAAATTTGCTTCTAGCTCAACCAATGTTAGTTTTTGAAACGTGTCGCCACAAAGTCATTTTCCTTTCAAATTTGGCATTTTCAAAATTAGGTTTACAATTTTGGGTGTGAAATATAAGAAATACGCGGATTTTATTCAAATTATTCGCTACGTAGCATACCTTGTCCCAGAAATTTACGAAATAATATTTTCTGCTGATAACCTTCTCCATTGAGGTGTCTTTTCATTTCATACTATATTGCCATATTTTGAAGTTATGTGATTGTCCGTATCAGCTTCATCTGAAATCGTAGCTTCCACACCATCATCCGATTCGCTATTATATATCTCGGTTTCGGACAAATGGTCTTCTTCCGCAGAAGCATTAGAATCACTATCAGTAACATACGAAGGTTTCTCAAGTTTAATACCCGTAAGCACTCTCTCACTACACATTTTCAATGACAAATTACACTTGTTAGGCATTTCTTATTAGAGTATAGCATCAAGTTTAATGTTTGCTACGAAACTAACACACAGATGCTCACTGGCTGCATTTATACGCAGAGCCACAGACAAGTCTCAACAGGAATAAACTTGTTTACCGGTACGCCAATAACGTATACAATATTCGCAATATTGCGCAATAAAGTGGCAATATTGTGTAATTTATTTATATTTATGAAAATAAAACAAAACTAATAAAATACATTCATTCGTCAATGATAATAATCTGCTTCTCGTTCTTCTAATTTGAACCACAGAAATCACCGGGTCATATAGACCCAACCACAGTGAGTATGACAAATGCATTCAAAAAAAATAATTATAAATTTTCTAATATCAATCTAGGTACACCGTTATTAGAGTAATGAAATAAAAGTCGTGTAGTGGCAGCGAAACATTTAACCCTGGAATGCTACACTTATTTTAGAACACGCATCTGCTACACAGGGGTACGGGTGTACCCCAAATAAAATATGACTTATTTTGACCAACGAAAAATTTATTCACTTATAGGAGAATAACAACTTAAACAACAAGTCTCTAAGAACACTTTTAACGCAAACACATCATGAATTATTCATTCGACACACTGAGCAAATTTTTTGATGTTGCAAACAAATGAACTTCTTGCACACGGCACAACTTACTCTCGATTTTCGATCTTCCCTTCTGGGGCAAAGAGCACACCTACCCACGGTTACTGGTGGCCTAGTAGGTACTTTTTCTGGAGCAGTTATCTTGAGGACCCTGCATATGGTTTCGCGAAGTTCACGCCTCAAAGTTGGAGCTTCCAAACGACTCATCATGTGCGGTCTGACCAGTTCAAGCGCGAGCTTCTTCAGGTATTCTCTCCTGTTGGTAATAATTTATTTATCTGCTTCACCAGAGCCACGCAAAACAGGCATAATGGCCAGCGACGTGTCTTTCTACCAGTAGAGTAAGTGTGACACAGTTGGTCTAAAGTATCTACTCCCCCTTTCGTAGAATTATAAAATTGAATAATTTCTGGTAATTTGGTCGTATATGGTTCATCACCTTTTTCGTGCATCGTCGAAAGCATAATTACAGTTTTTTTATTTCTCTTGGGTGGGCAGTATGATAACAGTGTCAGGTGTCCACTGTAGCAAAACATAGCAGAATTTATTTTCCTCTCATTGAGTTTCAAAAACGACTCAGGAATTTCTTTTTTATTTTGCCTCATAGTACCCACAACGGTATTTTTTTCTCCAAAAGATGTGTTGCAGTCTGAACAGAAGTAAACCAGTTATCCATGGTCAAGTTCCTATTTGTTCCTTGAAAAGAACTGGTTAGTTTATCACAGTAATACTGAGCGACAGGAACATCAGTTGGTGTGGAACCTTCTCCTATATAATTTTCAGCATCAAGTGTGAAAGCTGTTTTGGCATCACAGGACATCACAATCTTGATTCCATACTTATCGGGCTTTGAAGGGATGTACATTTTGAAAGGGCAACGGCCTCTGAAACCAACCAATTGTTCATCAATTGTAACATATTCTGAAGGAACATATAACACCTTTATTTTGGTGATTGACCTCTCAAATACTTCTCGAAAAGCTGCAAGCTTGTCGGTTTCTTTCTCTGAGCTCTGGTCACTTTATCGTCAAAGCGGAGGCAATTTACCAAAACCTGAAACGTGCCTCGGCCATGGTAGCACGAAATATAGATTCCTGAGTCTTTATCAAATAGTTCCTTCGTAAATACTCCGGAAATTTTCATAACACCGGCATAATAAAATAGTCCAAAAGTGCTTGAGTTCAACACTGTTTGTATCCTTGGTCGAAGAGGGTCTCTTACCTACTGTCATACCATCAGCTGCATCGGCATCTCTGTCATCGTTTCTATTTGCATATTTCAATCGTTGAACTTGCACTTCGTTATTAGTATATTGTGTGATTTTGTCTAGATTTTCTTTTGTGAAACATAATTTCCAAGCTTCAATTCGATTTTATACGTTTTTCATCGTTTTTGTTTCAGGCAAATGCAAATGAGATTTCTTTTGGTGTACGACGAATTGCGCCTTTCTTGCCTGACCACATAAACCCATTCTTACCCTTAGTTTGAAGGAACTGGTAAAATTTTCACCATACCTATGTTAGTCGCCTGTATTTCTGCCAATGGTGTATTGTCATCTTCTGAATCCGCATCAGATGGCGAGGTATCCTGAGTCTGCTCTGGTGTGACAGAAGGTGTGGGATTGCTTGAACGTAATGTATTTCGTCCTCTTCGGCTCCTCTCTAAAATCAGGTATAAGGGCATCTTCCTCGTCGCTATCACCCGAAAAACTCTCTGAATCAGACTCGTAGAGAATGCGATGAATTTCTTCCACGTCTTTACGTTTTGTAAGATCGAAGAACTTATTCTGACCAGACATTATTCGTGTAGCCTAACAAAAAAATTTATAACTATAAAAAAATAAACTATAACAGTTTCAAAGAAACTCATAAAATTAATCGCTGAAATTATACTCACAAGCAAAATAATCAGTATATTCAATCTGCTACACTGGGTACAGCTAACCCCAAATAACACGTACTCCGAAAACAAAAAACACTATGTCTATCTCAATTGTCGCACACGAACTAACTTGCCGCGTAATGAAACTAATGAGACCCCGGCGGTCGTTGCCCCGCCCACTTCCGTTTAGCGCAAGATTTGAGTAATGCTGGGGTACGAGTGTACCCCAAGTAGCATTCCAGGGTTAAATAAATTAACGAATTATGCACATTAGAAGAAGTCGATTGGGTCATATTGAACCGAACACAATAGGAGTGTTGACATTTATTACTCCAACCTGGCCCACTTATGGAAATTAAAGTTTCATCTCCGTGAGTGTTATTGTGAATGCATAAAGAAGTACCTATTTCTTTAGAATAAAAGGATTTTGCATTAGGCAACCGGATACAGGAAATTCATTTCATAAAAATGCACATAACTTTAAAGAGAACGAATAGATGAAGTTAGATGAAGGTAATTATTTCTATTTATTCATGTTCCAAAAAACACATATCATTGACTTAGTTTCTGTTAACTTAAATTACACGTACAGGAAATTGTTTCTTTTTTAAATGCATGTGAATTGAAATTTTTGCTAAAATAGAAGTACTTCAATTATATGGTCTACCCTTTTTCTTGGAAAAATTGACTTGTACATGTTAAGAAATTATACTGTAAAGTGTACAGCAAATTTACACGTGATTATACTCAATCACAGGAAAAGAGAGCTAATTATGTGCAAATTATACCTGGTGATTAATTAAAAATTATTGATTGTATTAAATACATAAATAAAAAGTTTACCTCGAGTAGGATTTGAACCTACAACCTGTACTTTGCTAGAGTACCGTGCTAACCAACTGCGCTATCGAAGTACAAGCCCCAATCGGTGTAAATTTTGTCTTTATGTATGTTGAACTGATAAATGAACACCTGGTATTATTCAAAAAAATGTCTAATACCTACATATAGAAAATGATCCTAATAAATATTAATACTTCAATTATGTTGGGTAAATTAAATTTAACTGTAAATCAATGTATTATTTAGTAAATAAACACCGGTGTATACAAATTTTATGTGTAGAAAGTTACTTATTATATTAAGACGGGTATCAGTTAGAGAAAGACTTAAGGAAACAGAAAGTAGTGACAGTTTTTGCTAAAAAAATACATGTCCTTATTAGAATAACAGGGTTCTACATTTCTACATTTTTAAAAAACATTCTGATCATGCCCACTCGAGACTAAATATAATTGGCCTTTTAACGAAACTTCGTGCAATGTATTACCAGGTTCTAACAATAGCACTGAAGAGAGTCCCAATTAAGGATTCTGCGAATTAGAGGTAAATCCCACTTAAGTGGGGGAATTTGATATATCAGTCACTCATATTGAACACAATATGTTGCAAAGTATTATGTATGTGAATGTACAAGGACGCTTTCTATATCGATTATAAAGTTGTTCTTGAATTTACTAGTTAATAAAAGTTCTGTTTATTTTTGCAAGCTTAACTAGCGCGAAATAGAAAAGTGGGTGGTATTTGTGACGCTGCAATAAAGTGCAATAAACCAATTCGTTTTTAAAAGTGTTTTTGCAAGAATGATGAACAATTTAATAGGTAACATCTTTACATTCATATAAATACTTATTAGCGTAAACGTTAAGGATTGCATATAACCTTTCACCTGTATAAAATATTGCATTTTGATTTAACTAATTTATAATATAATAATATAAGGGGGATTTTATAAACCAGGGAGGGCGCTAAAATAAATTTCTGTTGGTACGGCGATCGGAGAAAAAACAGGGTGAAAAAAAAAGAAAATGATTAATTGAAGCAGAAAGAAGAGCTTGGGGAGTAGTGTGAACGAGGGGAAGGGGGAATGAATAAAAGGGAGAAGGAAAAAAAGCATGTGTAAAGGCAAAAAATATTTGCAAAAGGGAAGAAGATAATAAGGTCACCAGGCATAAAAATAGAAGGGAGGAACAAGCAAGAAATATCTCAATAATTGCAAGCGGAATAAGGAAGGAAGACTGAGAAATGGAGGTCATAAAGGAATTAATACGCGAAATGATGAAACAGATGGAATAAAACACGCAGGGAATAAGGAACGAAATCAAAGCAATGAAAGAAGAAATGGGAGAAAGGGAAAATGAGTGGCAGAAAGAAAGGAACAACCCTAGGAAGAAAAAAGCGAATGAAGAGGAGGGAAGGAAAAGAAATACTAATATAGTAGTAAAGGGATGGAAAAGCTAGTAACGCGAGAAATAATTCAGATATGCTGGAAGAGAAACAAAACGTACCAGTGGAATGCAAACTGAAATGGAGAACTAGGAAAAGAAACAAAAGAATTCGAGTGGGTGGTGCAGCACGCTGAAAAGGACAGTATAAGAAGGAGTGCAAAAGGGGGAATAATAACAGGAGTAAGAAAAAAATGGAGGCAAAAAGAGAAAGACGAGAAAAGACAATAGAGAAAGGGAATAGTAGAAACAAATATACAATGGGGGGGAAACAAAAATGAAAATAATAGCAAATGATAATCCAGGGAGGGATTTCAATGCGAGAATGTAGAAGAGCAAGGAGTACAAGAAAGGAAGGCTACGGGAAAAAGAGCTGCAACGGATAAAGTGATTAACAAAGAGAAAAAAGAACTGCTAGAAGTGTGCAATGAAAAGGGACGGAAGATACTGAATGGGAATAGGGAAGAACGTGAAATGGGGAGAGTTCACGTATATGGGAGGGATGGGTGAACCGATAATAGATTATATAGTAACGAACGCATAAGCGAGGGACTTGGTGAAATCATTTAAGATAGGAGAGAGGGTGGAATGGGACCACCAAACCATGGAGCTCATAATGGAGGGGACATAAAGCGAGGAGTAGGAGAAGGAAGTGTCGTGTAAAAACAAAGAATTATAAAGAAAGCACAATATGGGAAGGGAAAGGGGTAGATAAAACCGTGGAGGAAATGAAGGAAAAAGATGTAACGGTGATAGAATCGGTTGAAAGAAGTGTGTGACACCCGAATTTGGCGGGCCAACATAATTTTATATTCCTAGCTTATACGAGGTGGTGGGTTTAATTAGTTTGATTTTATAAGAGGTAGCTAAGAATATTTATTTTATTGTTCTCCGGCTAGTACTCTTGGGGCGAGTAAGGGCTTGAAACCAAAATAATAAGGGTTGATAGAATAAAACAAAAATGATGTTCTAGTCAATTAATTTAATATAATGCGGATGGAATAGATATTTACAGTTTATGTATATTTCTAAATAATTTAGTTTAGTGTAAACAGGTTAAGAAGCTAGATCTTAAGTTTAGGTATAAGTTATGTATACGAATACTTTTGATTGGGCCGAATACGTAATTGATATGTGAGTGAAACGTTTCGAGTGAACGTAAATGTATGTTGCTAGTTTTATATTTTCTTTAAGTTAATTAAATATACGGTACCAACTGTACACGGATAAATGTTTACCTAATAATAAAATAATCCTACCAAATTGCTAAATTCAATGATACGCGGATTTAATTACTGTTTAAATGATTTAAGGAATGTGAGTACTCAAATTTCCTAATAATGGTGTTTAAACCACACGCAAAATAAATAAAATATAAAATAACGGCCTTGTCCAGCTCCCTTTATAAATAATACAATATTTATTAATGCTAAATCAATTAATCACATTACCTTCGCTGCGTCGTTACAGTTATCACGACCTACCTATATATATATATATATATATATATATATATATATATATATATATATATACATAGCCAATAAAATGTAAAACTGATGAACAATTGAAATTGTATGTGAATATGATAACTAAAAAAAAATTCCTGGTCCAGAATGAACACAGAATTTAACGAATTTCTCTGTTAGAATCAATTTAATGAAAATCATAAAGATCATACAAATTTCCCCAAGGATTTAAAATTCAAACGCAATTTGTTATTAAGTATACTTACAATTGAGTTTGGAGAAAAGCAAGATATAAGATTCTGAGTTGTTTTTTTCGTATTAAGTTACTGTTGACCTCCACTGAGAAATTGTGCCACGAGTCTTTCGAAATAAAGCATACCGATTCGTGCTTAGTTAAGAATTATCATTATAGGAGAAGGCAATATTTATCAGAACTACAATATGAGCTATGTAAAAATGAAGCAAAGTGAAATAAGCCGTTAGTTACTTGAATAGCAGGCAATGCAGTTTCTATGTGAAATACTTTCATTTTATAAATGAAACATAATTAATTCTTGAATTTATATTATCAGTGATACTAAACCAAAAAAATACTTTTAATATCGTATTATAAATATCTTGGCCAAGAAAGAAAAAGGGATATCTGACTTCATTTACATAAAATGTTCACACCTGGTGACAACATGTCATAAATCCGACAGTAGTGACCAATACTTCATTATCATTTAAAGATACCAAATTTACATGTAGAGTTTTCTTTTTTGGGGTATAGTACAAAGGTTCTACGATGTCATAAAGAGGTTTACCCACACGCTTTTCCTTGTTTATTTGTAATACACAAACGATAATTGATAACAGATTTACATTTTCAAATTTTGCAATTTTATCAAGCTTAACTGGAAAAGTAATACCATCGAAGTTAAAATTTTACATAAAATTTAGGTATGAACTAGGATCGGACAGATGATCAGCAGAAGTGTAAATCACTGACACTAAAGTCCATCCGAAGCAAACTTTATCATTATTAATTACATTAGAATAGCTTTATTGCAGTAAATACATGTAGGAAGTTGTATATGTATGTATTCACATTTATTTCAATGTTGAAGGGCTTACCCTATAATACATTTTACCTAAATTTTTTCTTGAAACTACGATGCCTTCTTTTCCAAAACTGAGCTCATGTCATTGTACCAATCATTTAAGATGGAACTTATCGTTAATACCTGGTTTCCACTGTTAAAAGATTTAATTTCTACAAATTCTTTTTTGATTCTAGCATGCACTATCCAAAAAAATCGCAATTAACTTAACATTTTTACATCTTTCCAATTTAATGCTGACCAATTTTTTAATGTGCAATTATTGTAGATCACTTGCACACTACTTAATATTAATATAATGCTGTTTGTTTGATATTCTATAGCTTATCATTCACGACTTGAAAGCTGAACTTACAGTTTGAACATTTGCTCATAATCAGTTACGGCTTATTTTTGTACCTATTACTCCCAATTAAGCATAGCTAGGCACATATTCTACACATTCTTGACAGTAATGAGAAGCTAAGATAATAGATGTAATATGTACAGGCTGTCCCAAATTCGAGGGCAAGCATGGGGATCTCGTTTATTATAAGAGATAGGATATAGGTTTAAATTCGGCACTTTTGCTAAATTCGATGCCGAGTAATAATATGGAAAGAAATTTGAGCTAACTCGAATTGATTTGGTTTTATGCTCAAAAAACTAAAAATTTCGAATTTTGTTTTTCGCGTTTGGCTACCTTATTATTAGGAATTTTCAAAATTCGATTAAACATTATTAAGGCAACTTTTTACGCACAATACTAATACGGTATTAAAAATATTATGTGACGTTTTGTTTATTCTGAACCATCATCAGGTTTATTTTTTCTTATCGGGGTTAAGACATATTTTTATGGCGTTGGATGGAGAATGTTATGCTGATTTTAGCAATATATAACACTTCATGGTTTGATCGACTGCGAATTAAAATACTCTTAAATTAAAAACTAAATATTAAATTATCACGATACCCATGAATCAAACAAAACTCAGGAGTTGGCTTTTGTCATGCCATTTTCTAATTGTAAAAGGGTAATAACTGCAAGATCCTTCGTGTTAGTGCTTTAAAATTTGCAAGTTTCTTTAGAATGTTTTCAAATTCAGAAAAACGAGACATGATAAGGATATTTTATAGCTGCAATAGAAATAGTGTCAGAGCAGAACAAAGATATTTAGAGAAATATCCGGTGAGGCAGCAACCAAAACAGAGATATTTTTAAAATTAGACCAAAATTTGCGAGAATTTGCATGTTTTCAGAAACCTCGAAATGCATATGGTAGCAGACTAGACAGAGATGCCGAAGAAGAAATATTACATCAGATACTATTTGTTAGTATTATACTAATGATAAGAATTTCCACTCACTTCACTGCTAATTTCAGCAGACATTTTTTTTGGTGAGTTATGACTTTATGTTATCCATATTAGGTTCAAGAAAATCCTTCAACATCTACCAGAGAAATAGAGCAAACTATTGAAGTGCCAAAAACGACAGTTTGGCGAGTGTTAAAGCAACACCGTTATAAACCATTTAAGTTACACGTTAGTCAAACTCTTCGGCCTGGGGAGTGGGGACGATTTGAGACGGTTGGATTTTTGTAACCAACTTAATACCAAAATGCTGGAAAATCGCAACTTTCTCAACCAAATAATTTGGACGGATGAGTGCAATTTTTCCACTAATGGAATGTTTAATCGTAATAACGAGCACTACTGGTCCGTTGGAAATCCACGAATTAACAGGCAAATGCGAGGACAAGGCCACCGGTCCTTTAATGTGTGGGTTGGAATCTGGAAGGATAGGCTCCTTGGGCCAATTATTTACGAAGGTATCCTAACATCTCAACGCTACCTCGCATTTCTAACAAACGAAATATCAGACCTTTTGGATGATGTTCCGCTAAACGAAAGATGGACTCTCTGGTGGCAAATGGACGGAGCTCCTCCTCATAATGCTGCGATAATAAGTGAATATCTTAACGGCGAATTTCCTGATAAATGGGTGGGAAATAGGGGACCACTTAGGTGGCCAGCAAGAAGTCCAGATTTAACCCCTTTAGGTTACTTCCTCTGGGGCTATTTAAAAAATATGATTTATAAGACGCCACCGCAAAATATAGAAGAACTCCAGAATAGGGTAGTTAATGAACTTCGTCAAATTCTCAGGCGAACCATTCAAAGAAGCGTAAACAATTGTAGAAGAAGAATTCGTTACTGTATTCCAGAAGGAGGAAACTTGTTCGAACATTTATTATAATAATTTTTGTTTGTTTGTCTGTGTAATTATTTTGTTGTTACCTATCGATAAATTTGCGTTGTCGCTATTATGACCGTGTTACATAGACCTACTTGTTTGAGTTGTTTGTTAATGTTTTTTTTTTTAAATTGTTTAAATGTTTTTATATTTTTTTGGATGTTTTAACGAGTTTAACAAATTAAATAAGTAGAACTACTGTAATTATTCCTTGCTAGATCCAAGAAGGCGGAATCTTGTTCTTCGTATTTTTCTCATTATTTTAGTTCGCAGTCGATCAAACCATAAAGTGTTATATATTGCTAAAATCAGCATAACATTCTCGATCCAACGACATAAAAATATATCTTAACCCCCATAAGAAAAAATAAACCTGATGATGGTTCAGAATAAACGAAACGTCACATAATATTTTTAATACTGTATTAGTATTGTGTGTAAAAAGGGGCCTTAATAATGTTTAATCGAATTTTGAAAATTCCTAATAATAAGGTAGCCAAACGCAAGAAACGAAAATCGAAATTTTTAGTTTTTTGAGCATAAAACCAAATCCATTCGAGTTAGCTCAAATTTCTTTTCAGATTATTACTCGGCATCGAATTTAGCAAAAGTGCCGAATTTAAACCTATATTCTATCTCTTATAATAACCGAGATCCCCATGCTTGCCCTCGAATTTGGGACAGCCCCTACATGCGCAACAAAATAAATTCTTACCGTTATCCTGACACTATTCGTAGTTTATTGATTGATTCTAATGAGTTTGTTGTAGTATTATTATTAATGCAGCTATATCGGAGAGGACATCTGTCTCAAAGGTGTCGGATCGGATGTTGGGGTCTCGAGAAGGTTTGAGCACGACAACCTTTTGAATATCAAATAAACGATTTCTAACTGTTAAGTTATTATTATATATATATATATATATATATATATATATATATATATATATAATATATATAAAAAAATCATATATATATATATATATATAATATATATATATATATATATATATATATATATATATATATATATATATATATATATATATATATATATATATATATATATATATATATTTCTTCTCCCTTAACTCTCTTCTTTTGTCATATAATTCATAGCTTCCATCCCTTCCTCGAATAACCTACAGATACCATCTTCGTGCTTTCTCCAATATATGTTTCCTCGCTCTTCGTTTCCGCATCTGAACCTCACTATTATTTTTTTTCCTCTTTCTTCTTTTCTGTTTTCAAATGTTCTGGTATCCCTTCTCTCTTAATGTCCTTACAGTTTACATTATATCTTGATTCTTTTATTTTTGTCCACATTTCGTGTTTTTGTACATCCCTGTCCCTTTTTATTATATCCATTCCCATTTCCACTCCTTCTCCCCTTAATTTCTCTAGTCCTTCCGTCGCGTACCCGTTTCTTTCACAGTATTCTTTTCTGTTTTCTCCTCCATATTAAACTATCCTTTTATTTCTTTCCAACATTCTTGTAATAATTTACACTCCGACCATTCTCTCATTTCCTCTTCGTACTTTATTGTACTGCTTCCCGTGTCTACTCGTAATTTTTCTACTTGCACTTCCTCTCTGACGATATACCCCGTTCTTTCTCTTTTCAGTCCCAATACCCACTTCCGGAATCTTTCTTGTAACCCTTTGACCCCTTTATTCTCCTTCCACCCCCACATTTCTACCCCATACAATACCACACTTATTAGTTTGTCGAATAGAAGCTTCCTTTTTCTTAGATCCATCTCAAACAGTACCTCTACCACACTCCAAACTTGCCCTACTAATTTATTTCCTTTGCTCACTATGAATTCCTTTACCTGCTGTACTTCTACTCCCCCTTTTCCTTCTTCCTGTCACCTTTCTAAAAACTACTACCTTCGGTTTGTTTACATTTATTTCCAATTCCTTCATTTTAAAGTATCTGTACATCGTCTTTGTCATCTCCTTCATTTGTATTTCTTCCTTGGCTACTAGCGCAATATCGTCCGCGTATGCCAGCGTTTGTACTTTCGCGTTCCCCACCACTACTCTCCCACTTTCTGTCTCCTTAAGGTCTCCTCCATGTCCCTGTGTATACCGAGAACAGATTCGTGCTCAATGGACATCCTATATATATATATATATATATATATATATATATATATATATATATATATATATATATATATATATATATATATATATATATATATATATATATATATATAATAGATAACTTTTTTTCTTTCTTGGTTAAGATATTTATAACACGATATTAAAAGTTTTCTTTGTTTAGTGTCACTGATAATATTAATTCAAGAATTAAATGTTTCATTCATAAAATGAAAGTATTTCACATAGAAACTGCATTGTCTGCTAACTAACGGCGGCTTATCTCACTCTACGCTGCACAAGTACTTCATTTTTACTTAGGTCATATTGTAGTTCAGATAAATATTGCCTTCTCCTATAATGATAATTCTTAACTAAGCACGAATCGCTATACTTTATTTCGAAAGACTCCTGGCACAATTTCTCAATGGAGGTTAACAGCAACTTAATACGAAAAAAACAACTCAGAACCTTATATCTTGCTTTTCTCCAAACTCTATTGTAACTACACTGAATAACAAAATGCGTTTGAATTTTAAATCCTTGGGGAAATTTGTATGATCTTTATGATTTTTATTAAATTGATCCTAACAGAGAAATTCGTTATAAATTCAATACGACAAATTCTAATCCGAAACACAATAGAAGTAAGGCTGTTTTCATTCTGGACCAGGAAGTGACGTCACACCAATCAGCGACGTGAGCGAGCACTTAGCCCCCGTCCACTTCCGGCGGCGGACCAATGAGAGTCGATGGCGTGGCCTCACCCCTCGTCCAATGAGAGTGGGCCGCTCCCCTGATAAGATTAGCAAAGGGGTTGGCCCCTTTGGTGGCCAATGAGTGCCGCGGCGGCATTCTTGGAATGATTATCAAGGGGGGCTGACCCATTTGCCGACCATTGAGAGAGACAGACGTGACGGCCATCTTTGAAAGATTGTCATGGGGGCTGACCTATCTGCTGACCAATGAGAGACGTGGAGGATATGTTGGAATTCTTCAGCAGCCTCTGGTGTCTTGAGTAGTCTTCAGCTGCTTCCGGTATCGTTTGATGTCTTCAGAGGCTTGAAACAACCAATGAGAGACATATCGGTCGTGTACTTTAGCCCCTGATGGGTTCTTTAGAATGGATCCTCAACATTTTTCTATGAGGATACTGCATGCCGAGGGGCCATGTAGGTAATTCTTCGCCGTTGCTGAAGAAGAAGAAGTCACCATCGGTCTTCTTAAGAAAGAGAGAGATCGATGTGTCGTAATATATATATATATATATATATATATATATATATATATATATATAATTATTTGCTCGTTGCGAGAATCGAACTGCTGAAAGCCGAGGTGGTAGCTATACAGCATCGCCTCTGGACCACGAGCTTTATTAGCTATTTATTACAGGAAGATGGATAAATATTTATGCAAACGTTACACAGCGAATTTTGCGGTAGTTAATATAGAAAATCAGCAGGTATTGAAAAGCATTCCAGGTACATATATTTGACCAGATATCCTATCTATCTGTAATAATAAAAATGTGAATAATGTGATTGATTACATATTGATAAAAGTTATAAATAGGTAGCAAAGGCGATGACCTCTGCGGTAAATAATACGTATTATATTTTAATTATAAAACTAACATATTGGTAACAGGTAACATTTATTGTTATTAATCGGCCGAAGTAAAAAACCAGCACCACATACAGTAGTTAAAACGAATTTATTTATTATTATTGCATTGAAAACAATCAAACATTAGAGGAGGTGGTCCATCTATATGATCAACATCGATTGATTTATTCCAATGCATCATACATCTTATTTTAGCGCGTAATTGTCTATCCTCCTGATAATAATGAGGTAACTTATTCCACATTGCAAGGAAATTTTCGGCACTTAATTGCAGCAATTTATATTTTATTACACGTCGAATATTTTCAATCATCGCTTCAAACTCAGAAATACATGATCCATCTGTAAATAAGAATAATAAGTAAAAGATTAAAACAGGTTTACATACTTACACTATAATTTCCGCGTGCACTTCCTATCGCTAGCACAGGTAATAAACGAATGTAACGTAGCTTGGGGGATGAAGCTAAGCTTCATTCTCATTATTGTCACGTCACACTGGCTAAAAATAGGGTGATAACGTAGTTGAATAAGTAGTTAATTGAAATCAATCAGACGATATGGATGCTGAACAAACGGATAAGCCTAATACAGGAAATATATGGGATATTGATGATAAACCTGGTTATTCACGGACTGACACACCTGAAGCGGTTTCTAAAGGTAATTAGTATAGCGGTATAGAAATTTTATTAATAGCTTTGTTGTAGAACGTTTATTATTAACGTGGGTGCTATTGATCGATAATTTCACCGTACTCGAATTAGGAAGTTCATTGAAGAATGATGACCTTAAACCAGTAGTACAATTATTTTGGACAACATTTTAAGGTTTAAAAATTGAATTGGTGTTTATTACCGACGAAGAAACGCGAATCAGGATAAGCAGAGGAAACAATGCAGTATTATTATCAGATCAGGCAATCAACCTATTTTTTTAGGCTGTGAAGGTGATAAATCAGAAGCTGAATTATATGAATGATTATCGTAATTATTCGATTTATGAAGATTTTGTAAATGAAGTAGCAACTATTCTATATAATGAAGGTCTGAGCGATGAAGAAAGTATATCACCTAGAGGCAAATTTTTCAACCAAAATATTAGATTGCATTAATAGGTCATAGTTATAATGTAAAAGATTATACATTTTTAACTGAAATTGCACACATCTTCCCGCAAAAATACATAAAAGATGTAGCTTTAAGCATTAATAGACCATACTTGTAAAATATATGTAAAAATAAACGTATGTTATGTAAATCAGTATTTTAATAGAGACTCCACCTAGTGGTCCATTTTTAAAAGCGGATTAAGTTTTATGACAGCTCCATCTAGTGGTATATTAAGTAGATCTAGGTTCCTGCAATTTTTATGGCGGGAAAACTAGACGTTTGAAATAGGTTCTAATGAGGAGGGTTTGTATGCTATACTCCAGACGCCAAGCTTCCGGTATGTAGATTTTTCTATAAAAACAGATGTGAAAAAATAAGACGCATATTATGTGAAACAGTATTTTATTAATGTGATTCAATACACAACTTTATTAATCTTCATGTTATAATTACATTTTACGTACAATGCTAGTAAATGGTTCATACTCAATTAATACATCGTGCAAAATAACACAATATGCCGAAGTATTGGCGGCAAACGCCGAAGATGCTTCAACTTCCAATTTCAAATGAATAACTACATTATGAATACTATCGTTTTGACGAGTACAGCTAATTATAAATGTCGGTTGACTCTTAAATTGTTCGTAACTAAGCGTAGAACCTTGTGGTGAATTATAATATTGATTTCGAAAGTTTAAATATTCTTCGTAAGAATCCACGTATCTGCAGTACATCAGCAATATCCTTTAATACCAGGTAAGCGTACGGTTTCAATCACCTGGTCGCCTAACATGAATCGTATCTCATCGAAGAGGAAGAGAGGTGCATTATTCGTGAGACTATACGCTTTGTTTGCTTCATCAGGGGTTAAAGTAACTTCTACATATATAACACTATCGTAAGTAGCTGTAATGAGATCGGCTTTTTGCACAACCAGATTAATATCATCGGAGCTGCCGTATGCGTTTGTTGTGTACGGATGATAAGCTCGACGATCGCATTCCACGATCATTTCTTCGTACCCCTCACCCCTGTGAATAAACTTTTCACCGCTTCTTCCATATCGTCTTAATACTTTATAGCCGAGATATTGTAGAAACTGAACGCCGTCTTCGGTTAACGATGTGTTCTCGTCTGCAGGTAGAGACCTATTGCCGAAAATCTTAAGACCCATACTTCTTCAGTTCCAACCTAATAGTTACTTTCTCGTTACCAAAGTGCACTAATTGACCCTATGGATCAACCAATTTCACGGTTATGTTATCTATACGTAGTGTAAGCACAGGTAAATAAATAACTGTACCCGGTTATTTCACTAATTTATAAACTGGTTCAACGTGTACGCCAAACTCGAGGATTGTATACGACTGCTCTGTAGACGTTAGGTGAGAAGCCGATCATGCGCCCAATAGAATCCGCCCGTCTAAAGTCCACGTAATGCACAGATTTAATTTCACACTTTAGCGTATTATGGTTTGCTCTGAAAATAAAGTCGATCGTGTTATGCGAGTTAATCTTACGTTGCGAAATCTGCTAATCTCTACTTGGAATCGTAATCTCTTTATGCTCGTCAGTTTGCGTAATATAGTAAAACTTGTTGCCCTCATGAATATTTCGTATAGAATTGCAACCGTAAAATCCTAACAATCCCAACCCATACTGGTAATTAAGATCAAGTTGCGCTCAGACGCTCATCTACTGGGGGGCTGAAAAAAAACCTGGAGAAGGGTGCATACCCAGACCAAACTTTTCGTAGCCATAGATATGTCAAAAGTTTTTGTGACTTGCGATAAACTTATTTATGTGGGGTTTTCCGTTTTAGACTTTTCAACCTGAACTAATTTTTTTAGCACTTTTTAAAACCTAAATATAGAAAGAATATTTATCTTTTGCACACAGATATAGATTCTTTAGTATTAGAAATTTTTACCTAAAATTCTGATGATGACGTAAAGTCACGTTCAGACAAATTTGATACGTCCAAATTTCCACTTGTCAATATACACGGCATCCCTCATAACATACCGGTAGTAGGTGAAATGAAAAATGAATACTCCGGTGATCCCATTTTCATATTCTACGTTACTGGGGCAAAGCCATATTGTATAAATGTAGGTAATCCAGTTGAGAAAAAAGCTAAAGGGGTTAAAAAACATGCAATAAAATATGATTTAAGAGAAGAAGACTACAAATATGTTGGATGGTATTATTTTGAAAAAAATGAGTGATTTTCGATTCTACTACCACACTATGTAAACAGAAATGAGAAACAAGGTAGCATTATCATCATCTGATGATAAACGTTATGTTATTTCAGATACCGTTAAAACTCTAGCGAGGGGACATCGAGATATTGAAAAAATTCTAAATTTAGACGCTTCAATTATGTATATTTTGGTGTGCCTTCCAATTTACTACGTTCCATATTAATGGACTGTTTTAACTGTTTTAATGGTTGTGTAATGGGTTTAAAGTGTTCTTCGATGGTACGTTCTGGGAGTTCCGTATTCTTCTTTAAGCTGGCATACTTTTGTTTGACAGACCTTCGAGCACGCAAAATGTTTTACATTCAACGCTCTCCATCGCAACTGTGCACATGTGTTCAGATAGTTTCATATTTATAGTCAAATATAACAATCAAATCCTTTTCGTAAACGTCCGATTTAATGACACTGTCTGTCCGTTACGAAGAATCCGTATTTATCGGGCTAGCAAACAAAACACAGTTATTTGAACTCTTCAAAAAACATGCATATTCCGGTGATCATCTTATACATGTTTCAAATTACTGTGATTCACTATATGCTATATCATTACTATCACTGTATTCGAAATGTCCAATATCTTTTATCGGAAATAGGAAATTACGCAGGTATTTAGATTGTTACAAAGATTTACAATACACGTATACATGTTCAAAACGTAAACCATCTGAATGTTCTAACAAGGAAATCATAACGTTTGTCTTACCACAATCAGACGGATCTACAATAATACCTCGTTTGCGTCCTCCTTTTAGTAAATTGCTGTGTTTTGAGTATTCTTTGGTGTAAGACCACGTGTCATAATTTTTAGAAGATAAGTCAGTCTACTAGGGAATGAAACGAATGGCTTTCTTCATTATACTAACTCATACGCTACAGTGAGGTACGAAGTTGAGCATTGTTAACAAAAAGGAAAAATAGGGTCGGGATTAATTAATACATTAATCAGTAAACTACCCGTTGAACTACACGTACCCGGATACAGATACTGTCGGCCTGACATTAGCTTACAGGAAACACTCGCTTACGGTGATAAAAGTATGAACAAATTAGACGAGACGTGTAAAGATCACGACATACCGTACTCTAAGTCTAACCTCGCAAAGCGGACAAAATACTACATGAGAAAGCTTGGAAAAGGTTTTGTGTATCAACAATATCAGGTGTAATGGAAGGAACAAGAACTTTGGGAATGGGAACTAAACCAAGGCAAATAAAGCGACCTAGAAGAAGCCAAGCCATTTCATTTAATAGAGCAATTCGTTTGACTCGTCGTCATGTTGGTGATAAACTGCATTCAACTATAAAATTAACGTGAAAAAATCTCTAAGCGTACTCAAACATAAACAGATTTTATCACCTAAACAAAGGATATAGCCAATTCCCACACGTGCAGGAGTCTTACCCCTTATTTCACTGTTTTCCGGTTTAGGATCATTAGGTTCTTTAGGTGGAGGTGCAGCTGCAGTTGTAAAAGCGGCCGATTATGCAAAAACGGCAACTAAAACTTTAGAAGAAACGAAACGTCATAATCAAGCGACGAAAGCGGCTGTAGTAGGAAAAGGATTGTATATCCCTACTACACGCGAATTTCAACCCACCTGTTTTTTCCGATAACGGCAGTTAATACATGATGAGGTTGACCAGCATACAAAACGTGATTCTAACAACAATCACTTTACGTTTGGTAATAATAAAATTGAAATCCCACCTGGACGTTATGAAATTGATGATTGGGACCAATACATTAAATAAATAGTTGAATATTTTAAAGGATTCATCGATTCTCGGGCTAATAATGCAATAAAAGCAATATTAAAGTCAACTCATGACATTGATTTCAATGTAGAATACTCTATCAGACCTATGCTAGGATTACGTAAACAAAGTTACAAACAAATACATATGAATATATCGAAAAATCCAATTCCATAATGATCGAATGCAGGACAGCGTGAGGTAGTTCTAAGAATGGTGAGTCCTCACACATTATCCATCAATTTTTCCCAACAGTGCCCGCTGGATACAAAATAATCGAATCTCGTTAACATGTAATTTATTTACCTGTAAATACTGCAATTATTTCAAGCGTAACATTTAAATTAGTAGATCAAGACGGTGATCTCATGAATCTTAACGTAGAAGTCATTACGATTGATTTACATTTAAAGAAATATGGTGGCACGACATAATACTTGCATTTGTAAACATGACAGATCAAAGTACAAAAAGACAAAGTGGGATCACACTAATGTCAGTAAAGGCTCATCGGTAAAACCGTTGACAGGTGCAAACAAAGCGTATTTCGAATCTTTGGGTTTCACCATAATACAATGAGCACATTAATGAGAAGGTTCCTCTTGATAATACAATATTGTCAACGCCGAACTTCACACTCACCAACCTTACACAACTCGTTTTGGGAATTATGATGAAATTGGAATACCAATTCAGGAAGATGTTTGCATCCTACTTTAGGAGAGTTACCTTTACGTTGTAGGGCGATTGTTAAACGAAGATGGCGCCATTTCTCAAACAGCTCGCTTTGCCAATAATGGAGTTGCATTTTTATTTAGTGAAATTCATTATGAAATTAACGGTATTGTAATAGATTCGCTAACTAAGGTGGGGTTAACATAAACAATAAAAGGATTAATATCGTTAACATCAAACGACTGTGCTAGATATCAAAACGCTGTTTTTGATTTGATTACAATGTAATTTTCGATGCACAAGGATACTTGAACGTTTGTCGCTCATTGCGAATGCTTCTTGGCTTTGCAGAATATTACAGCAAACCTGCCCATTTTGTGCTCAAATGTCTTAGATGCAGAATTGCAATGAGAAGCCACCTGGTTAATTTGTAATCATCACTGTATCAAATGGGGATCTGGATATACCTCTACACATCTATTTCCGCATATACTTCCTGAAGTAGTATCGGTAACAGATACGTTAAAGGCCGAGAAAAAGCTGATTACATTCGAAAAATATTTAAAACAGCCCGTTATAGAAATTGAAGCTCAAACATCTTTACCAAAAATGAAAACAACTTGTTTCTTTCATACACGAAAGAATGCTTTATTTAATGTACACTTTTTGTACAAGAACTATGTAATGAAATAATTTCTTTAATAAACAACCATTTAATAAATTAATGTTTTATTACATACTTACAATTTCACTACATTCGACAAAGTTAAGCCTGGGTTGGTGTTGATTTACCACTGCCGTCGGGTACATAGATAATTTCATTCTTACTTTCAATTTCTTGCAGGTCGTTTTCGCTTAATGTAGTACAAATTGATTACAATTCATTAAAGGTATCGGGTATACTATTTGCATCATTAAAATGTTGGTCTACCATACGCCCAGCCTTCTTAAAGCTTCGTTTTCAGCTCTCTTATTTTTTGTCATAATTTGCGGTTTCGTCTAGCTCACTATTGTTATAAACGTATCTTTTTTAAGGTTATGTACCGGGTGGCCAACTAAGAACGGCCGTCGGCCATATCTCAGGAATGGATTATAGCACAGGTTCGGGAAAAGTGGACTCGAGAAACGCCTGGCAATTATTTTCAGAATTGTAGGTCCACCGCTAGAAGGCGTATTTGACAGTTAAAATTTTAAAAAGCATCATTTTTCAAAATTTACTCAATTAAGGGGCATATTAAATATTATAATCAGATTCCTCGACAAATTCTGCATATTTTTTATTTGACAAGTTTTAGTCTATCTCTTCAAATAAGGGGTGGGGGAGAGTGGAAACCTTGTTACGAAAAAACGCCTTTAATTCAGGTTCTGCTTGACCGATTTTAATAAACTTGATGTTGTTTGAAAGAGCTTTTGTTAAACAATAGAAAATTTGTAAATTTGAAGCAATCTGATTAATACATAAATGCTAGAGGGCGCTGTTTAATATTTTTTAATATTGTGTTTTCTCTTTACAGTTTTAAATGGAAGTATAAAATTTAAGTAGGTCTTTAAAAAGTAGACTAAATTAGTAATAAAACAGTGAAAACTGCAAGTCGATATATTTTTCCTATCCTGAGATATCGTAAGAAACAGGTAAATGGCGGGAATTTTTCTTCCAACGTCTAGTACGCTAGTTCGCGTTAACAGAAATTATTAAATTTAGCCTGGATGAAAAGATCTTACATTGGTCTGCAGTAATTTAAACTGTTATCATACTAATGTTATGGTTACCGCTAGATTACCTATATGTAATGCTGTCGCTACTAACAATGAGAACAAATTATAAAATAATAATGTGATAAATTTAATAATTAAAACCTTAAATAAATAACTACGTAGTTAGTGGCGCCCTAGATGATCGAAATGTCCATCATTTTCAATGCATCAAATCAATCGCTGACGGGTGGAGAGAACAGCAGTTTCAATTTCTGCCCTTGAAATACTTCGTATTGTCTGTCGTATTCTTTCAATCATGTCAGCTCTTGTTGTGGGTCTATCGGAATATTCGCCCCCACAAATAAAAATTTAAACAAGCTATGTCTGGAGACCTTGGTGGCCATATAAATAAACTTCCACGTCCTATCCACCTTTCAGGGTATGACTGATCTAAGAAATTCCGAACATCTCTAGAATAATGTGCCGGGCACCCATCATGTTGCAAGAACATGTCACGACGAATGGTCAAGGGTACGTCTTCTAAAATAAGTGGCAATTAGTTGCTTAAAAAATCTAAATATCTTTCTCCATTAACAGTCTCATTAAAAAACCTAGAATCCCGCACCAGACATTTACAGACCAACGATCCTGATGTTGGACCTCCTGCATCCAGTGGGGATTCGTTTCAGACCAGTAGTGCATATTATGTCGATGTACACTACCATCACTATGAAAAGTAGCCTCATCTGTCCACATAATTCGTGAAAGTATTTCAGGATCGTCGTGTATCATATTTGAGAGCCAGTTGCAAAAATCCAACTTGGTATCGAAATCTTGAGTATTCAAACTATGGTGTAGAACCATGTGATATGGGTGCAATCTAAAATAGTATGTATTATAAAGTAATCAGATCAATAAGACACATTGAAGTCCTTCGTTGTTAGTAAACGAAAAAGGACTTTAAATGCATTAACTCTCTTAATGTTATTAAGAATTTTTTTCGCCCGGCCTCTCATTATTTTTTATTATTGGTACCTTTTTACTTTACTTTGCCTCACTTAATTATCATGTTGTTAGTTAAAATTTATTCACATAGCATAAGATAATTTCATTAAATAATTTGGTGTTTTATTGAAACTGGACATAAAATGCCGGCAAATACATTAGTCATATTGTCACAAGTTAACTTTGATATAATGACATTTTCAGTATGATAAAAATGAGAAACATATAACGACAAACGAAAAAAATTAAAACATTTTTATCATTATAATACCGAAACATGCATTAATAAATAAGTAGTCACCTGTGTTCTCTTAAAATATTTTGGACGGTGGTTCGACATATACCCAGTCTCTAGCTATAGCTCTGGTGCTTGAATGAGAGTTAACATTTACATAAGCTAAAACATCAATAACATTTTCCTCTGTTCTGATTTATCACCTGCGTTGTCTTCGGTACACAGGAAGATTCACATTTCCAGTAGTGCGCACACGGTGTGCGAGTCGGAGAAAAACTCTTCAGCTGTGATACCGTCTGTTTGGGTACTGCAGTGCATACACTCTAGCAGCAACGGTTGCATTTCTTATACATTCAAAATAAACTGACAACATGTCAAATGCTTCTTCATTTGTAAGAATCATTTTGGTACGAAAAGATAAAGAAAGTCTATTAAATGCAACACGATGAATAATTTTTGACATATGCGTGAAAATCATAGCTTGCTTGTTTTCAACAGGGAATTTATTTTATATCTTACATGGCCCTCTTTACTAATTTGGTTGTCATCAGTAAATCGTAATTCATATTTTAAACTGTATTTGTTGTTACTGGGCAAATATCGGTTTTTATTGATATTTTATGCTTTTGATTTACTAACACATCGCTTGAAAACAAATATAACATTTTTATATAATTGAAAAAATGTTAGATTTATCACATTATTATTTTATAATTTGTTCTCACTGTTAGTAGCGACAGCATTACATTTAGGTAATCTAGCGGCAACCATAACATTAGTATGATAACAGTTTAAATTACTGCAGACCAATGTAAGATTTTTTCATCCAGGCAAAATTTAATAATTTCCGTTAACGTGAACTAGGGTACTAGACGTTGGAAGAACAATTCCCGCCATTTACCTGTTTTTTATGATATCTCAGGATAGGAAAAAGATATAGACTTGCAGTTTTCACTGTTTTATTACTAATTTAGTCTACTTTTTAAAGACCTACTTAAATTTTTATACTTCCATTTAAAACTGTAAAGAGAAAACACAATATTAAAAAAATATTAAACAGCGCCCTCTAGCATTTATGTTATTAATCAGATTGCTTCAAATTTACAAATTTTCTATCGTTTAACAAAAGATGTTTCAAACAACATCAAGTTTATTATAATCGGTCAAGCAGAACCTGAATTAAAGGCGTTTTTTCATAACAAAGTTCCCACTTTTCCCCACCCCTTATTTGAAGAGATAGACTAAAACTTGTCAAATAAAAAATATGCAGAATTTATCGAGGAATCTGATTATAACATTTAATATGCCCCTTAATTGAATAAATGTTGAAAAATTTTGCTTTTTAAAATCTTAACTGTCAAATACGCCCTCTAGCGGTGGACCTACAATTCTGAAAATAATTTCCAGGCGTTTCTCGAGGCCACTTTCGTTATAAAAATTTTTTTCCCGAACCTGTGCTATAATCCATTCCTGAGATATGGCCGACGGACGTTCTTAATTGGCCACCCGGTACTACAAAAGAACTTATTTGCATAACAAACATTATGTTCTGGAATTTAACAGAGACAAGTTTTAATTTTACTCCATGAAATTCTTTAGTCTTAACAAGCAAATTAGTATTTTAAAACATTTGTAACACTTGTCGGAAAGAAATGTTTTACGGCACACTTTAAGCCGCCGTATAGACTTTGCTAATCTAAAATAGTAACCCGTTTCAAATAACCTTGGAGCAGCTAAAGCCTCCTTTTCTAACTTTGAAAACTGTTTTAGCAGCGTGTCAACATATCTCTTGTAATCTTGTAATTGAGCTGAATTTAACTTTTGTGTTAAAGAGTATAGACAGTAACGACCATTTAAATATTTCTCGCACAGTTTCACACGATTAAGTAATAAATATGAGTATAATTATAAAAAAAGTAAAAATTAAAATTGTAAAACTACACATCAGAATTCATGAAATTAATAATTACATTTTTTTTTTAATTTTTAAAATAGAAACCTTGTCTTCTTTCACTACATACGTGTATTCCGAAAATACACGTTCTACATTACATGATGCAAAAGGACCAAATTTATAATTTGAAATATCAGTAATTTCGTAATTTTCTATATTGCAATTCCTAGACACCACATTTACCATCTAACACACTACTATATCTCGTGCTCCTCTTCATCTTCGCTGGAATCTTTCGTTTCCCATCGTCTTAAGTTCCTGTAAAATCTTCTAATTGAGCTCAATTTAACTTTTGTGTTAAAGAGTGTAGACAGTAACGACCATTTAAATATTTCTCGCACAGTTTCACACGATTAAGTAATAAATATAAGTATAATTATAAATAAAGTAAGAATTAAAATTGTAAAACTACACATCAGAATTCATGCATTTAATAATTACAGTTTTTTTTTTAATTTTTAAAATAGAAACCTTGTCTTCTTTCACTACATACGTGTATTCCGAAAATACACGTACTACATTACATGATGTAAAAGGACCAAATTTATAATTTTAAATATCAGTAATTTCGTAATTTTCTATATTACAACTTCTAGACACCACATTTACCATCTAACGCACTACTATATCTCTTGCTCATCTTCATCTTCGCTGGAATCTTTCGTATTCCATCGTCTTAAGTTTCCTGTAAAATCTTCTAATTGAGCTCAATTTAACTTTTCTGTTAAAGAGTGTAGACAGTAACGACCATTTAAATATTTCTCGCACAGTTTCACACGATTAAGTAATAAATGTAAGTATAATTATAAAAAAAGTAAAAATTGAAATTGTAAAACTACACATCAGAATTCATGTATTTAATAATTACAGTTTTTTAATTTTTAAAATAGAAACCTTGTCTTCTTTCACTACATACGTGTATTCCGAAAATACACGTACTACATTACATGATGTAAAAGGACCAAATTTATAATTTTAAATATCAGTAATTTCGTAATTTTCTATATTACAATTTCTAGACACCACATTTACCATCTAACACACTACTATATCTCGTGCTCCTCTTCATCTTCGCTGGAATCTTTCGTTTCCCATCGTCTTAACTTCCCTGTAAAATCTTCTAATTGAGCTCAATTTAACTTTTGTGTTAAAGAGTGTAGACAGTAACGACCATTTAAATATTTCTCGCACAGTTTCACACGATTAAGTAATAAATATAAGTATAATTATAAATAAAGTAAGAATTAAAATTGTAAAACTACACATCAGAATTCATGCAATTAATATTTACAGTTTTTTTTTAATTTTTAAAATAGAAACCTTGTCTTCTTTTACTACATACGTGTATTCCGAAAATCCACGTTTTACATTACATGATGCAAAAGGACCAAATTTATAATTTGAAATATCAGTAATTTCGTAATTTTTTATATTACAATTTCTAGACACCACATTTACCATCTAACACATTACTATATCTCTTGCTCCTCTTCATCTTCGCTGGAATCTTTCGTTTCCCATCGTCTTAAGTTCGCTGTAAAATCTTCTAATTGAGCTGAAATTAACTTTTGTGTTAAAGAGTATAGACAGTAACGACCATTTAAATGTTTCTCGCACAGTTTCACACGATTAAGTAATAAATGTAAGTATAATTATAAAAAAAGTAAAAATTGAAATTGTAAAACTACACATCAGAATTCATGTATTTAATAATTACAGTTTTTTTTTAATTTTTAAAATAGAAACCTTGTCTTCTTTCACTACATACGTGTATTCCGAAAATACACGTTCTATATTACATGATGCAAAAGGACCAAATTTATAATTTGAAATATCAGTAATTTCGTAATTTTTTATATTACAATTTCTAGACACCACATTTACCATCTAACACACTACTATATCTCTTGCTCCTCTTCATCTTCGCTGGAATCTTTCGTTTCCCATCGTCTTAAGTTCGCTGTAAAATCTTCTAATTGAGCTGAAATTAACTTTTGTGTTAAAGAGTATAGACAGTAACGACCATTTAAATATTTCTCGCACAGTTTCACACGATTAAGTAATAAATGTAAGTATAATTATAAAAAAAGTAAAAATTGAAATTGTAAAACTACACATCAGAATTCATGTATTTAATAATTACAGTTTTTTTTTAATTTTTAAAATAGAAACCTTGTCTTCTTTCACTACATACGTGTATTCCGAAAATACACGTTCTATATTACATGATGCAAAAGGACCAAATTTATAATTTGAAATATCAGTAATTTCGTAATTTTTTATATTACAATTTCTAGACACCACATTTACCATCTAACACACTACTATATCTCTTGCTCCTCTTCATCTTCGTTGGAATATTTCGTTTCCCATCGTCTTAAGTTCCTGTAAAATCTTCTAACTGAGCTCAATTTAACTTTTGTGTTAAAGAGTATAGACAGTAACGACCATTTAAATATTTCTCGCACAGTTTCACACGATTAAGTAACAAATATAAGTATAATTATAAAAAGTAAAATTAAAATTGTAAAACTACACATCAGAATTCATGTATTTAATAATTACAGTTTTTTTAATTTTAAAATAGAAAGCTTGTCTTCTTTCACTACATACGTGTATTTCGAAAATACACGTTCTACATTACATGATGCAAAAGGACCAAATTAATAATTTGAAATATCAGTAATTTCGTATTTTCTATATTACAATTTCTAGACACCACATTTACCATCCAACACACTACTACATCTCTTGCTCCTCTTCATCTTCGCTGAATCTTTCGTTTTCCATCGTCTTAAGTTCCCTGTGAAATCTTCTAATTGAGCTGAATTTAACTTTTGTGTTAAAGAGTATAGACAGTAACGACCATTTAAATATTTCTCGCACAGTTTCACACGATTAAGTAATAAATATAAGTATAATTATAAAAAAGTAAAATTAAAGTTGTAAAACTACACATCAGAATTTATGCATTTAATAATTACAGTTTTTTTTAATTTTAAAATAGAAACCTTGTCTTCTTTCACTACATACGTGTATTTCGAAAATACACGTTTTACATTATATGATGCAAAAGGACCAAATCAATAATTTGAAATATCAGTAATTTCGTATTTTCTATATTACAATTTCTAGACACCATATTTACCATCCAACACACTGCTATATCTCTTGCCACTCTTCATCTTCGCTAGAATCTTTCGTTTCCCATCGTCTTAAGTTCTCTGTAAAATCTTCTAGTTGAGCTGAATTTAACTTTTGTGTTAAAGAGTATAGATAGTAACGACCATTTAAATATTTCTCGCACAGTTTCACACGATTAAGTAATAAATATAAGTATAATTATAAAAAGTAAAATTAAAATTGTAAAACTACACATCAGAATTTATGCATTTAATAATTACAGTTTTTCTTTAATTTTTAAAATAGAAACCTTGTCTTCTTTCACTACATACGTGTATTTCGAAAATACACGTTCTACATTACATGATGCAAAAGGACCAAATTTATAATTTGAAATATCAGTAATTTCGTATTTTCTATATTACAATTTCTAGACACCATATTTACCATCCAACACACTACTATATCTCTTGCGCTCTTCATCTTCGCTGGAATCTTTCGTTTCCCATCGTCTTAAGTTCGCTGTAAAATCTTCTAGTTGAGCTGAATTTAACTTTTGTGTTAAAGAGTATAGATAGTAACGACCATTTAAATATTTCTCGCAGTTTCACACGATTAAGTAATAAATATGAGTATAATTATAAAAAAAGTAAAAATTAAAATTGTAAAACTACACATCAGAATTCATGAAATTAATAATTACATTTTTTTTTTAATTTTTAAAATAGAAACCTTGTCTTCTTTCACTACATACGTGTATTCCGAAAATACACGTACTACATTACATGATGCAAAAGGATCAAATTTATAATTTGAAATATCAGTAATTTCGTATTTTCTGTATTACAATTTCTAGACACATTTACCATCCAACACACTACGATATCTCTTGCTCCTCTTCATCTTCGCTGGAATCTTTCGTTTCCCATCGTCGCTGTAAAATCTTCTAATTGAGCTGAAATTAACTTTTGTGTTAAAGACTATAGACAGTAACGACCATTTAAATATTTCTCGCACAGTTTCACACGATTAAGTAATAAATATAAGTATAATTATAATAAAGTAAAAATTAAAAGTGTAAAACTACACATCAGAATTCATGCATTTAATAATTACAGTTTTTTAATTTTTAAAATAGAAACCTTGTCTTCTTTCGCTACATACGTGTATTCCAAAATACACGTTCTACATTACTTGATGCAAAGGACCAAATTTATAATTTGAAATATCAGTAATTTTGTAATTTTCTGTATTACAATGTCTAGACACCACATTTACCATCTAACACACTACTATATCTCTTGCTCTCTTCATCTTCGCTGGAATCGTTCGTATTCCATCGTCTTAAGTTTCCTGTAAAATCTTCTAATTGAGCTGAATGTAACTTTTGTGTTAAAGAGTATAGACAGTAACGACCATTTAAATATTTCTCGTGCAGTTTCACACGATTAAGTAATAAATATAAGTATAATTATAATAAAAGTAAAATTAAAATTGTAAAACTCTACACATCAGAATTCATGCATTTAATAATTACAGTTTTTTTAATTTTTAAAATAGAAACCTGGTCTTCTTTCACTACATACGTGTATTCCGAAAATACACGTTTTACATTACATGATGCAAAAGGACCAAATTTATAATTTGAAATATCAGTAATTTCGTAATTTTCTATATTGCAATTTCTAGACACCACATTTACCATCTAACACACTACTATATCTCTTGCTCCTGTTTATCCTCGCTGGAATCTTTCGTTTCCCATCGTCTTAAGTTCGCTGTACAATCTTGTAATTGAGCTGAATTTAACTTTTGTGTTAAAGAGTATAGACAGTAACGACCATTTAAATATTTCTCGCACAGTTTCACACGATTAAGTAATAAATATGAGTATAATTATAAAAAAAGTAAAAATTAAAATTGTAAAACTACACATCAGAATTCATGCATTTAGTAATTACAGTTTTTTTTTAGTTTTTAAAATAGAAACCTGGTCTTCTTTCACTACATATGTGTATTCCGAAAATACACGCTCTTAATTTTCTGTATTACAATTTCTAGACACCACATTTACCATCTAACACACTACTTCACTGTTGCAGTTCACCGTAACCAATATTTTTTTCTAAAACATAACTGGGTTTTTCTTTCACACTTTTCTTAGGAACAGTTTTAATTTTGTCTACCACATTTGCAACCGTTTTTAAAGATTCACGAAGTAAAAGATTTATTTTTTCTAAATTATTTATCGCTTTTTTTGTAAAAGCCACAACTCTGTTTGGAGCCTTTACGAAAACCTTTTTATGGGAGCTATTAATCCATTAACTCGTGGATATTCAATGCGAATGGTCTCTGCAACGCGATGAAGTACATGAGCTAAACATACTACTTGCACCATTTTCGAATACAAAATCTTTAGGCCTTTCATAGTTTTAACCGTGTAGGATGCGGAATCCGCACAGACCAATAGCACTTATACCAGAAGGTCACAATAAGTTCAATGATTCGTTAAAAAATACTGCAATCGTTGAATGGTTTACTTTTTGTAACACGTCTATTTGAAGAAAATAAGACTGGCATTGTTATTCTTCTGGGGAAAGAATACCTACAACAAAATTTGCAACATATCGCCCACGTACATCTGTTTCATCGAGTGCCACACTCACGCTGTTGTTGCCAACTTTATTTCTTATTTCTTTAATACACTCTTCACATATTAATGGAACATAGTTTCTTCTTACTGTGGATTCATCGGGTATATATTGTTTTGTATAAGTTTAATTTTTTTTTCAATTTGTACAAACTAGCATCAGCCGCAGTAAATGCACTACATAAATTCAAGTTAAACTGCGAAATAATGGGCCCTGATTTAAAATAATTCAAAGTTAATAGAATTTGCTGGTTCTTACTGGATTCTCTATTGTATGATTGGCGGTTTTAATATGTTGGTCAACTTGAAATTCCTTGGCTGCTACAAACGTTACACACTTTACAAAATAAAACACTACCACCTGTTGTAAAATCACTTAGATGTTCAACAACATGCGATCTTAAAATTACTTCCAACGATCGTTTTTCTTGACCCATCTTCGAAGCAAACTGTTTACTGTACGAAGTATAACTAAATATAAAAACGACACTTTAGCATAGTACATTTACAACCCCGCCAACTTGGGGTGCTTTACTTAATCTTAGAAAAACCCAGGTGACAGTTTCAAAGAACCTTATTGTTATTATAAGTTTTTGTTATGAACGAATAAGTTCAAAGGTAAATATGTAACCAAAAATTATTATTAAGTTTGTTAAATACATAAAAAAATTTTACCTCGAGTAGGATTTGAACCTACGACCTGTATTTGGCTAAAGCAGTACTCTAGCAAAGTGCAGGTCGAAGCGGACCTCTGGCGCCTTGCTCCCTTTAATGTTTCCACCTTTCTTGTCAACAATTTAATGAGTTTGTTATTAATTGTTGGATATATTTAGTTTTTATTTATCACTTAATTACTAAAATTTTGTTACGAATAGCATACGATACTAACTACAACTCCAAATCGTACGCCACAATCGTTAACACTTCGAGTTATTGTTCTTTATATACAGATTTACCAATTTGGATCGATCACTGCCTTTTATATTTATTGTTCAATATTAAACACAATAAAGGATGACAATTTCTGATGTACTATCGCGCTATAAAATACTGAAACAGCTTGTTACTGTAGACACTTCCAAAATTTAAATTTTGATGTAGACACATTTTTTTGTGTGTAAATCGGGCATCTCATGATTTTCAAGTAGGGGTTAAGCATTTGTCAAACTGGAAAGTTTGATAGGTTGATATTTCATGATCATAGCCTTCTAACTCAATTGATTATATGCCGTCAAACCAAATGCACACAGTTAAAACTTTGCTGTCCAGTATTTTTTGAGCGCGATAGTAGAAACGCGTTATTATTATTATTAACTTGTTACGTCACCTTTTTATTTATCACCAACTTGACAATATTTACATTTAATTATTTACTTAGCCCTTTATTATCTTAATAAGGAAGGTAATTTCACTTCCTCCCTATTATGCACTAAATGTTATCTTACTCTATTTCCAAATTTAAGGGTAATAAGCAATAGGTGCTTATTTAAAGGATTGTTCATGCAACAACATGTTAGATTGTTAAAAAAGTGAAACGGCTATAAATTTTCTGTTAAACAGGCGTTTCTCAACTTTATGTCTTTCCGGTGCAAAACAAGGTGGTAGATCGAAAAGGTATAATGGACATTTGTTCGAATAATGATAAATACATGTTTAAGTCTTTTTTTTCTCTGTATGAGCAATGACGCTATGGCTGCAAAAATGTATTTAAATAAATATCTCCTATGAGTAAATACCTAAAATATGAAATTTACATATCTTTATCTTTATCGATTATTATTAGAAGCGGGACACCTACCTTCACTACATATTTTGTTGCATCATACCCCTTCTTAGTGACGTTATGGGTTACGCCTCACCCCCTCCACAAGACTCCGCCCCTTTTCCTAACTTTTTTTGCTGCTTTCTTTTCCGGGGCCATTTTAAGCCCCTTTTGTCGCTAATTATGGCCTTTTTAGCAGACCAGCCCCTGGAGGGTAGGCAAGCGTAATCGAGTTTTTAGCTAACTGGTTATTGCGCCTTAGACTGCGCGCTCTGATTGTAGGACTTAGTCGTGTCCACTTTTAGATTTTGGTTTCTAATTATTCCCTAGCGTCCGATCACCCCCACATCACATCTTCCACTTAATTGCCGATTCCCCACGCAGCAGTTTGCAACTGATTGGTCGTCCCTATGTCATATGATTGTAGTGCAACTTAGCGTCATCTTGAGCCCCTTTTTTCTGTCTCATGTGGGGCTCGGGTGCGACCCCATTCCCGACATTTAGCGTTCTGTCTGTGGCCCCTTTTCTACCAACTGTGGCTCCGACCTGAAAAGGGCTTCCCTAGTGTGTTATGCCGGGAAAGCTTAAAAATAGTATTCTAATACTGAGACGGGGGGCATACTATTTCATAAAAATTTCCTGGAACCTCTCAACTGGCGTCGTAATTGCACCCCATTTCGGTAGCACCATGTGTTCGTTTGGGGCCCTATTTAGTAATGTAGTTCTTAAAAAGCTAATCGAAGATTTTTGTAATAGGGCCTAATCGGGATTCCATCTATCGGTATATTTTCAAAGTATCGGACAGCGGGCAGTACGAAATTTGAAAGAATCCGAAAATAGCGTCTCCAGCTCATTTGACTGCACTGAGGATTTACAACTTGCACTTGAGTATCGGCCCTATTTTAGGTCCCCGTTGTTTGTTCATGTTACCATGTTGTGCCGTATTTTAAATTTAGTGCATTAGCCTGATTAAGTAAGTCAGGCGGCAACACAATACAGCTTCTGGAAAGTATGCAACCGAAGTGGCCTGGTTAGTCCTTACACGCACCTACTGCCCCAGGCTGCGCGCTCTGACATGCAGAGTAAGGGTAGGTCACGCCTTCTTTTAGATTCTGTAGAGCTGAGGGACCTCTCAACAACACCATTTGTAACGTTATACCCTTACCTATGACGTCATAGGTCAGGCCTCATCCCCTACATCCCACCCTACCACGTTTTCCGCCATTTTCCGTCGTCATGTCAATCCCCTCATGACGTATCTAGGGCCATTTTAGCACCTTTAGTCCTTAATTTGTGCAGCGGTTGCCTTTCCATTTGATTTGTTCTTGCGCGCGTTTGCTGCCATAAGCTGCGCATGAGGGTAGGTCACACCCACTTGTAAATTCTGATTTCTAATTGGTGGTCTCCCACGCAGTAGCCTGCATCTGAGTGGTCGTTGCCACGCCATATAGATGTACTACAACTTAATGTGATCTTGGGCTTCCTTTTTTCTATTAGGTGGATCTCTGCTGCGCATATTTTTGTCAGCTATCACTCCATCTGGGGCGCTTTTCTATCACCTGGGGCTTCGTCCTGGAAGGAGCCCCGTTGTTTGTTACGACGGGAGACTTAATATTTGAAATATTGTTCTAATACTGAAGGGCCCAGGACTATCTCATAAGACTGAATTAAGGCACTGCAACTTGCCCCAGAGTCCAAGTCCCATGTGTTTGCTTGCTTGTGGCTCCATTTAGAGACATATTTCAGAAGTCGATGTAAATTGCTGTATAATGTTATGCAATAAAAACTTTTATAATAATGGGGGTCTCATATCATCTCTTAGGACACCGTACAGCTCAGGAACTTGTTCTAGGGTCTTGGGCCTTTGCGGGGTCAGAGAGTCATAGCATTCCCCCGTTGTTATAATAGCATAAATGGATTTTATAGTTGTATGCCACAAACTTTGTTCTGTAATGAATGTGTAAGGTTTATAATAATAAAATTTAATAATATAATAAATCTAAATGACTAAAATACAACGCACCTGCCAATGAATAAAAAATTTCTGTTGTACTTCGTAAAGGAAATATATCGTCTTACAGTTTCTCATTTAATTTTCTTCTCTTCATTCATGCCTGCCTTTTTAGGTATTAATAAAGTAGGGGAAGATCAATCGCTCTGACACTTCAATTATATCATCATCACACATTCCTTTACTTTGCTTTTCAATTTCCTCTTTCTGTTCAAGCAATTCTTTTCTTCTGTGAACCAACTTACTTGCTTTTTCAGCCTTAAACATATTATAGTCACATAATGGTGTAATTTGTAGATGGAAATGAATTAACCGAACTGGATTATCTCTAGTACTTAGTATCTTAACCGGTATTTTTCCTTTCTGTGGTTTAACGAATATATTTTCACATACCTCATTCCCCATAGTTACACATTCATCATTCGTAAATGCTGTTATACAGTGAATAAACTCACACCTTGGTGCAACAGTTTATCAATTTTCGATTTATACTTATGAATCAAATTATTATACTTATTATACCACCTGTTTCACAATTTAGATTTCTTATAACAAAAAAATTCTCCTTAAACTCTTGACCCTCAATCTAAATATGTGCATTCTTCTCAAATTAATGAGCCATTGATTTCTAAATTATCTTTAATAATCTGCGTATTGATACCTAAACAGTCATACTTAATAACAAATTGAAGCACCTATGTTAATTAATAACCCTAAACTAATATTTCCTACACCAGCGTTTATCCAGCTTGTATTCAGACCACTGCTAGCGTACACATTATGTATCATTCTCCCGAAAAAACTGACTGATGTTATACGTGCTAACATCTTCCTCTGTATTCTGCTGTGCAAGCTTTACGTAATCTCTTGGCCTACTATAATTATCAGTATACGCACGTTTATAATTGTAGTTAATTTTTGTAGCTGTATTTATTAAAATTATGTTGTTTACGGTTACATTAATAAGTATTTCAAAAATTTGGCTTTTGAATCGAATTTTGAGCTACTTTACAGTTTCAAGACGCGATAATGATTTTTAGATAACTAAAAGATGCACTTTTTCGACAAACTTCCACTACTTTTTTCGTTACCACCGACTCTGCCTTTGCGCTTGTTGTAGGTACCGGGTGGATGGATCAATAAGTCGATCCTCCGACTATATCTCAGGAACTGTTTATCGTACAGCATTGGGAAAAAATTTTCTTAGAAAAAACGGCCAAGGGAAATCGCTGGAAATAACTTTCAAGTTTCTAGCTTTACCGCTAGGGGGCATAATCTTTATAGAAAAATTTAAAAACAATTTTTTTGTAAACTATGTCTAATCGTAGTATGTATTAAATAAGTAAATTAAAGTGATGAATAATTTCTGCACAAATTTTGTTAAATACTTTTTTCTCTATTTTTTCAAATAAAGAGAGGGGGGAGTAGGAATGTTTGTATGAATAAAGGCCTATAACTTTGGTTTCAATGAACCTATTTTAACGCAATTACTCTCATTCGAAAGGGCGTAGATGATCCAATTACATCTACTATAAAACAATTGAATTTATTTTTAATTGTAGTAGAAAAAGGGCACTTTCGAATAAAAAAAATTAGAATTTGTCTGTTACAATTTTTAAATGGAAACACTTAAGTGTTATAAATTACAACGGAAACTGATTCAATTCGTAACAAAATGGCGCAAACCGCATGTAGATATTTATTGTCTAACTCCACATATCGGTAAAAACGCGTAAACATACATAACTAGTATTGGCTCACTATGTATGTATTATAATTTAGAATAAATATGTCAGTATTTTCAGAGTTTGTTAAACTAAGAAGGCTGCGAAATAAAGTTGACACAGGCTTCCAATTGTTTATTTATTGACAGTAGTCAAAATATTGCCATCTTTTTAAGAAGTGTTAGCATATAACTCGAATATAACTTTTCTTAATGAGATATAAATATTACTATCAGTAAATAATCAGCATTCATTTATAATGAATATATCAAATGCCGAATTGTATGATATGATTGAAGTTTATTTCGAATGCCATCAAAATACCACTATTGCCTCACGTATACATGCCATAAGATATCCTGACAGGAGGCATTATGGCGAAGAAGTATTTAAAAGAAAGGTAAGAAGATTAAGAGAAACTGGTACTTGTTATAAACGACGTGGTGTAGGTGTGACCGAAGATAATGTAATCAATGTTCTTGCTTTAGTTTCAACAGAATCCACATATAAGTAGTCGGCAAATGTCTAGTGAACTAAACATACCAAAAACTACCGTTTTAAGGATTTTAGAGCATAACAGGAGGGTTTTTTAATAATATTATGAACTGTACGGTTAAGCTTGAAAATTGTAATCCTTTTTAAATTTTAGATTCAACTGTTTTATTTTCAAATTGCGATAAGAACGGCAACGTTGCACTTTAATCATTTCATTCATTCCTTAAAAATATTTGCTTTTCTATGTTTTTTAGACTGCATCCTTATCATGTAGTTCTCCACCAAGCTTTACATGAAAGGGATATCGATGCAAGACTAGATTACTGCAATTGGATGTTAGGTATGCTGGAAGAACAACCGCATATCATACCAAAGATTTTGTGGACAGACGAAGCCACCTTTAGTAGTTCGGGTGGTGTTAATCTGCATAATATGCGTTCTTGGGCTGAAAAAAATCCGTACTGGATGGACGAAGTGCAGCTTCAAGGTAGGTGGAGTCTTAATGTTTGGTATGGTATAGTTGATGGCGAAGATTGAAGGAGTTAGTATTTCAAACTCGACCAATCACGCGACAAAACATGAAACAACGCATTAGAAACGGAATAAATAGTATACCCATAGCTGAGATTGAAGCAACTGTTATGTCTACCCACGATAGATTACGTCTTTGTGGGAACAATGATGGAAAACATTTTGAACATTTAATTGGACATTCAGTTTTAATGTGTGTGATCTTCTTTTCATATATTTTGCTATTCTAAGTTATAATACAGAGTGAGCCAATAATAGTTGCGCATGTGTACGCGTTTTTACTTATATCTCGAGTTAGACAAAAGATATCAACATGCGATTTGCTCCATTTTGTTACGAATTTAATCAGTTTTCGTTGCAATTTACAATACTTAGGTGTTTCCATTTAAATACTGTAACATAGACAAATCTTAATTTTTTTTATCCGAAAGTGCCCTCTATCTACGGCAATTAAAACCAAATGCAATTGTTTTATAGTAGATATAATTGTCTCATCTACGCCCTTTCGACTGAGAATAATTTCGTTAAAATCCAAACCAAAGTTATAGTCATAAAAACATTCCCACTCTCCCCCACCCTTTATTTGAAAAAATAGAAAAAGAAGTATTTAACAAAATTTGTGCAGAAATTATACATCATTCTAATTTACTTATTTAATACCTACTATGATTGGACATATTTTGTAAAAAAATTGTTTTAAAATCTTTCCATAAAGATTGCGGTAAAGCTAGAAACTTGAAAGTTATTTCCAGAGATTTCCCATGGCCGTCTTTACTAAACGGTTCCTGAGATATAGCCGGAAGATCGGATTATTGGTCCGTCCGGTACATTCTAAAATTAAAGTTCTTTTCAGATTACCCGCTAACTCGTTTACATTTGCCGTAAAACTGTTATCGTACGGTTCATTTATATTTTGCACTTCTGAACTTCGAGATTTAATTTTTTCCTCTAAATTTAGTTTTATCGTTTTTACATCATTGACGTTGTGATCTAATACCTCAAGAGTCCTACCTTCTAATCTAGTGTTTATAAATTTAAACAAAATTTCGAAATTAGCGCTAGCTAAATCTTTCATTAATTCTAGTGAATTTATAAAAGACATCAGTGTAAATGGATCTCCATTATAACTCTTAATTGTAGTGTTCGCTAATTTAATTAATTCAGAAACTTCCAAATTGTCAATATTTTCAATCATTGTAACTTTCAGTACTAAGTGCATCATACTTAATTACTAATTTAGTATAATCTAGTCTAAAAGTACTTTCTTACTAATAGTGTAATACAAACTAATCATTATGACCATTGTAATATTAAATATTTGGTGTGCGACACCACACGACCTTCCAACCTACAAAATGGAAATTACCAGAGATGAAATAATTTTAATACCATTTTTTTTGGGTAATTGTGCAACCTCTTTTATAATAAATTCATTACGAAAACCGGCAACATTGGAAAAACAAAAACATTAATCTGTGAGAATGACGTTCATTCGCTGTCTGCGTTCGGAACTGCGAACACGCAAAAAAAAATTCTAAAGCGTTTCAAAAAGCACAAATTGACCAGTCTCTACTAGCATCGTTGTCACGATGCCAGATAGAGCGCTCGAGACCGAGAGCTACTATGTTACCACGCTGCCAAGTAACATAGACTTCCCACCGTTGGACGGAGCATCGACAGCGAGCAACCCGCCTTGCAGTCAGGACAACAACGGGAAGAGCAACCGTCGTAGCCGCGCCACTGATGTACGACTCAGCCGGGTCAACGCCCGACCATGGACCGCCTGGAAGCAACCGTTACGAGGGAGAGGTTGCAGCCGGTAATCCTTCGCGAGAAGGAGAACTGGGTCATTTTCTCTCCAGAATTGGACCAACGAGGGATCACCTTCACCCGAACGGAGGCAATCAACGATGGATTCAGGATACAGCCTTCCACGGCCAAGGACCGTGATAGGCTAATGCAATATATGGATAAGCATGGTACTCCGTATCATACCTATCAGGCAACTTGTGAACGTAGGTTTAAGGTAGTTCTACGGGAGTACCTGTAGAAGTATCCGAAAGCGACATTTGCAAACACCAAAAAGAACGTGAGCGAGCACTTAAGCCCCACCTACTCCAGAAGTATGCGGTCGGCGGACCAGTGCGCGACAAAAGCCCCAATGACGTCGGAATAGGAAAAGTGTATGGACTCCTCCCTGATGAGATTGTCCAGGGGCTGACCCATCTGCTGCCCAATGAGAGACGAGGCGGCGATCTTGGAAAGATTATCAAGGGGGCTAACCCATGTGATGACCAATCAGAATCATGGCTGCCATCTTGGACGTGTACTTCAGCTCCTGATGGCTTCTTTAGAATGGATCATCGACGTCTTCCTATGGAGATGTTGCATGCTGCGAGGCCGTACAGGTAAGTTTTTTTCCGGTGTTGAAGCCACCTTCGTAAATAGTAAATGCCATGTAGTAGATAATTAGACTTGAACATACACCTTTTAACCCCCCATAAATACTTTGTTATGAAATAGTATTCATTTCTAGAGTATATGGGTGACAACATTGTTGACATCTTATAATATAAGAACACCATGGGAGCGCTATACCACATGGCTGTATCTCATTCGTTATCGCGACATTGATCGGGTAAGTTCTTATCATACGTTAAAAATAATAAAGATGATACATTTTTAGGATTTATTGTTATTACTGAATAAAAATGCACCAGAATTTTAGGTTTCATAACCTAAACAGTCAATATGTGGATGTGCTACGCAGCTGAATCGTGGATCAAAGCTGTAGATGCACGTACGGCTGTGAAACGTTTAGTTCAAAGTTTGTCGGCAGTGGTGTTTGATACCGAACATGAGGCAGTATATGGTTTAGGAGGATGTTACACGGAAGACGAATGTCATACACTTGGGAGGAAATACGAAAATGGCATAAAATTATGTGAAAGGCTTCTAAGGGTCGATTTTGTTTGACATGTTTAATACAAAACTTAAGTGCGGTGCAACTAGAGGATTTTTCTCTAGATTTTAAGGAGTGGGAAGTTAGAGTTACCAGTGGAGATAAAGAGCGGGAAGAAAAGTTTTAGTTATTAATTATATTTTCTCGAGTAGAAAAGATGCATTAACTGATGGTACATTGCTTGTCAAGTTATATTGTTTAAGATTGATAAAAGTATAGAAGATATTCCTACGTTTACATTTTCAATATAAAATTAAAGTAGTACACCAATTGTTGTAGTGTGTAATTATATTTCCACAGAAACGAAATTTATATCAATATGTAACATTCCAATTTTATAATTTAATACTCGAATGCAAAATGAATAAACAATTATAGCAAATATATTAAGCAAAATACCGTTTTCGATTGAATAATTGTGCATACTAGAATAAAACAGCGTAAAAACAATTACACTATACAGCATGAAAGCCATTTTATCAACTGGTGAGAAATAATGATAAAAACGTGGGTATGTGAAAATATATTTATTATCGAATTTACGTGATCTAAAACAGACAAAAATTAGTAGAATTAAAAGTAATAATAATGTAGGTATTTACTCTAATGATCCATAAGGATTTGAATATATTTTTGTCTACATACAGCTTGAAATAGATATTCCCGAATATACCCGACTTCAGTAGCTTGGTTCTTGATAAAGGAGTCCCATCCCCTCTTATCTTAGTCCTAGACTGTTCACGGGTCCTTCTCCTCTTCAGCCCTGTTTCTTGATAAAGGAGTACCGTCCGCTATTATCAACGCTACATTATATTAAATTAAACTTACATTTGCATAGAAACGAAATGTACATCAATATATAACCTTCCATCTTTTTATGATTTAATACCCAATGCAAAATGAATTAACAATCGTAGCAAATATATTAAGCAAAATATTTCTTTTCGATTGAATAATTGTGCATACTGAAATAAAACTAATCAAACAGCGTGAAAACAAGCACACTATACAACATAAAAGGTCATTATTCCAATGGTGAGAAATAATAATAAAAACGTGGGTACTTGAAAATAAATTTGTTATCGAATATACATGATCTCAAACAGACAAAAGTTAGTAGAATTAAAAGTAATAATAATTCAGGCATTTACTCTAATGATCCATAAGGATTTTAGCCTACATACAGCTTGAAATTGATATTCCCGAATATACCCGACTTCAGTAGCTTGGTTCTTGATAAAAGAGTCCCATCCCCTCTTACCTTAATCCTAGACTGTTCACAAATCCTTCTCCTCTTCAGCCCTGGTACTTGATAAAGGAGTACCGTCCGCTATTATCAACGCTACATTATACTGGGTTCCCCATATTAGACTATACAATTTAAAAGTCGAATAAAAACTTTCTAATCAAAGTAAATTAACTTTTTAATGGACTAATATGTAGCTTATTCTGTGGGATTTATGACTAAAGTAAATAACAATTCAAGTTTTAAAGATCAAGGAGGCGCCTGTCTATAAACAACGACTTAAGTGTTTCTGTCAAATATGCGTTATACGCAAACGATATAATTGCTCCAGTTTAACAATTTTCATTGCATTATGAATTATTCGATTCAAGAGCGTGTGTTTTCTGTGGAAGTCTACATTAGAACTGGTTCATTTGAAGAAGTTCGGCGTGCATTTCGACGGCAGTTTGGAAACAATAATAGGGGCGATGCACCAACACGATTTACAATTGCGTGGGTTCGCCATAGGCGTGAAAATGGCTCTGTGCAAAACATTAAAAAACCTGGACGTCGAAGAACGTTGCGTACTCCTGAAAATATTGAACGAGTGAGAGCTGCCTTTACAAAAGTCCTAAGAGATCGGCCAATCGGCAATCACTTGCCCTAGGAATATCTAAGGGAGGTCTTCACAGAATTCTGCATAAAGATATAAAATTTCACCCCTATAAATATCAAATGGCGCATAACCTCAGTGATCTAGATAAAGGAGCGAGGGTGACATTTTGTGAAGAATTTTACATCAGCATCGTGGAGAAATTCATAATTTGCTAATGAGCGACGAAGCAAATTTTTATTTGGACGGTGTTGTTAACAAGCAAAACTTTAGATACTGGGGAGTAGAAAATCCTCACGAACTGTTTACCAAAACCTCCACAGTCCAAAAGTCGTTGTTTGGTGCGGTGTAGCATCATTTGGAATTATCGGTCCTTATTTTTTGAGGATGAAAATAACCGTTCTGTTACAGTTAATTCCGAACGCTACATAAACATGTTGCAAACGTTTCTTATCCCAGAACTAATTAGACGAGGACTAAAAGGCGCCATATTATTCCAGCAAGATGGAGCAACGGCTCACACAGCCAGAAACACTATGAGAATTTTGCGAGATTTTTTTGACGGCCGTATAATTTCCAGATTTGGAAATTTGAATTGGCCCCGAGATCTCCGATTTAACGGCCCCGATTTTTTCTCTGGGGATACCTAAAGCAAAAAGTTTTTGCAAGTCGTCCCGCAACAATTCCGGAGTTGAAGGAGCAGATTCGAAATGAAATTGCAGGAATAAATGGAGATTTGCTTCGCCGAGTGATGATAAATTTTGAACTTAGAATTCAAAAATGCATTGAAGTCGAAGGAGGGCATTTGGAAGACATGATCTTTAAAACTTGAATTGTTATTTACTTTAGTCATAAATCCCAAAGAATAAGCTACATATTAGTCCATTAAAAAGTTAATTTACTTTGATTAGAAAGTTTTTATTCGACTTTTAAATTGTATAGTCTAAAATGGGGAACCCTGTATTAAATAAAACCTACATTTGCATAGAAACGAAATGTATATCAATATATAACCTTCCATCTTTTTATGATTTAATACCCAGTGCAAAATGAATTAACAATTATAGCAAATATATTAAGCAAAATTTTCTTTTCGATTGAATAATTGTGCATACTAAAATAAAACTAATAAAACAGCGTGAAAACAAGCACACTATACAACATGAAAGGCCATTATTCCAATGGTGAGAAATAATAAAAAAAACGTCGGTACGTGAAAATAAATTTATTATCGAATTTACATGATCTAAAACAGACAAAAGTTAGTAGAGTTAAAAGTAATAATAATTCAGGCATTTACTCTAATGATCCATAAGGATTTGAATATATTTTTGTCTACATACAGCTTGAAATTGATATTCCCGAATATACCCGGCTTCAGTAGCTTGGTTCTTGATAAAGGAGTCCCATCCCCTCTTATCTTAATCCTAGACTGTTCACAAGTCTTTCTCCTCTTCAGCCCAGGTTCTTGATAAAGGAGTACCGTCCGCTATTATCAACGCCACATTATCTTAATAAAACTTACGTTTGCATAGAAACGAAATGTATATTAATATATAACCTTCCATCCTTTTATGATTTAATTCCCCAACGCAAAATGAATTAACAAAAATACATTAAGCAAAATAATTTTTTTCCGTTGAATAATTGTGCATACTAAAATAAAACTATTAAAACAGCGTTAAAACAAGCACACTATACAGCATGGGAGGTCATTATTCAAATGGTGAGAAATGATAATAAAAACGTAGGTATGTGAAAATAAATTTATTTTATTTTGCCACCATAATGTTCTTTATACGCCTCCAAGTGCGGGTGTAATGTGGTCTTTATAGCACGGAAATGTCATTGATGCTAAGCAGCATGTATTGACAGCAAACGCTTTATGACATGATATATAATAGCAATATCACAGTATAAAAACTTATTGTAACAACAAATTAGCCATAACTGTCGACTTTATTTCACGCATTTGCAAATATTAAAACTTGCCGAAAATACTAAATTCTTTTTTAATAATTTTGTTCCAGATAAATATCATGGTGCAAAATAAAATAAAACATGATACCACGGGCATAATTGCATTATGGCTCAGATATAATAAAACCCGCTTCGCGTCGGGCAATAATTTATACATTCTTGAGCCATAATCTTAACTGAAAATTATGCCCTTAATATAAAATATTCTGATTTATTAGTCCAAAGGTTGATAATTTGTCTATACAGCTGAAATTGTATTCCGAATACCGCTTAGAGCTGGTTTGAAAAGACCCATCCCTTTATTTAATCCAATTTCACAAGTTTTCTCTTAGCCTGTCTAAAAGAGCTACCGTCCGCTATTTCAACGCCAATTTCTTATAAAATACTTTGCAAAAACGAAATTTTTAATATTACTTCTCCTTTAGTTTAATGTCCCAGCAAAATAATAATAAAACATTAAGAAAATAATTTTTTCGTTGAATAATTGGCTCTAAAAAAAATATTAAAAGCTTAAACAGCTTCGCTGAAGGCATTATTAAATGCTGAGAAATATAATAAACTGTTGAAAATTAATTTATTTATTTTCACCAAATGTTCTTTATACCCTCCAAATGCGGGCGTAATGTGGTCTTTATAGCACGGAAATGTCATTGATGCTAAGCAGCATGATTGACAGCAAACCATGACATGATATTAATAGCAATATCACAGTATCTTAGTAACAACAAATTAGCCTACTGTCGACTTTATTTCACGCATTTGCATTTAAAACTTGCCGAAAATACTAAATCTTTTAAAATTTTGTTCCAGTTTCATGGTGCAAAATAAAATAAAACATTAGTAGACCACGGCATAATTGTAGATTATGGCTCTAGGAATAAAAGCCCTCGCTTCGCGTCGGGCTTTTAACATTCTTGAGCCATAATCTTCTGATTATGCCCTTAATCATAAATATCTATTATACGCCTCCAAATGCGGGCGTAATGTGGTCTTTATAGCACGGAAATGTCATTGATGCTAAGCAGCATGATTGACAGCAAACACATGACATGATATATAATAGCAATATCACAGTATCTTAGTAACAACAAATTAGCCTACTGTCGACTTTATTTCACTGCATTTGCATTTAAAAACTTGCCGAAAATACTGAATCTTTTAATATTTTGTTCCAGTTTCATGGTGCAAAATAAAATAAAACATTATGTACCAGGCATAATTGTAGATTATGGCTCAGAATATAAAGCCCTCCGCTTGCGTCGGGCTTTTAACATTCCTAGCCATAATCTTCTGATTATGCCCTTAATACACAAATATCTATTATACACCTCCAAATGCGGGCGTAATGTGGTCTTTATAGCACGGAAATGTCATTGATGCTAAGCAGCATGATTGACAGCAAACACATGACATGATATTAATAGCAATATCACAGTATCTTAGTAACAACAAATTAGCCTACTGTCGACTTTATTTCACCGCATTTGCATTTAAAAACTTGCCGAAAATACTGAATCTTTTTAATATTTTGTTCCAGTTTCATGGTGCAAAATAAAATAAAACATTATGTACAGGCATAATTAGATTATGGCTCAGGAATAAAAGCCCTCGCTTCGCGTCGGGCTTTTAACATTCCCTGAGCCATAATCTTCTGATTATGCCCTTAATACATAAATATCTATTATACGCCTCCAAATGCGGGCGTAATGTGGTCTTTATAGCACGGAAATGTCATTGATGCTAAGCAGCATGATTGACAGCAAACACATGACATGATATATAATAGCAATATCACAGTATCTTAGTAACAACAAATTAGCCTACTGTCGACTTTATTTCACTGCATTTGCATTTAAAAACTTGCCGAAAATACTGAATCTTTTAATATTTTGTTCCAGTTTCATGGTGCAAAATAAAATAAAACATTAGATTACCACGGGCATAATTGTAGATTATGGCTCTCAGGAATATAAAGCCCTCCGCTTCGCGTCGGGCTTTTAACATTCCCTTGAGCCATAATCTTCTGATTATGCCCTTAATACACAAATATCTATTATACACCTCCAAATGCGGGCGTAATGTGGTCTTTATAGCACGGAAATGTCATTGATGCTAAGCAGCATGATTGACAGCAAACACATGACATGATATGTAATAGCAATATCACAGTATCTTAGTAACAACAAATTAGCCTACTGTCGACTTTATTTCACCGCATTTGCATTTAAAACTTGCCGAAAATACTGAATCTTTTTAATATTTTGTTCCAGTTTCATGGTGCAAAATAAAATAAAACATTATGTACCACGGCATAATTGAGATTATGGCTCTCAGGAATATAAAAGCCCTCCGCTTCGCGTCGGGCTTTTAACATTCCCTCGAGCCATAATCTTCTGGTTATGCCCTTAATACATAAATATCTATTATTATCGAATTTACATAATCTAAAATAGAAAAATATTAGCTGAATTAAAAATTAAAGTAATTTAGGTAGTTACTCTAATATTCCATAAGGATTTGAATATATCTTTGTCTACATACAGCTTGAAATTGATATTCCCGAATATACCCGAGTTCAGTAGCTTGGTTCTTGATAAAGGAGTTCCATCCCCTCTTATCCTAATCCTAGACTGTTCACAAGTCCTTCTCCTCTTCAGCCCTGGTTGTTGATAAAGGAGTACCGTTCGCTCTTAACAACGCTACATCATACTAAAATAAAACATACATTTACATAGAAACGAAAGTTATATCAATATGTAACCTTCCATCATTTTATGATTTAATACCCCAATGCAAAATATTTTTTTTCGATTGAGTAATTGTGCATACTAAAATGAAACTATTCAAACAGCGTTAAAACTAGCACACTATACAGCATGAAAGGTCATTATTCAAAAGGTGAGAAATAATAATAAAATGGTAGATATGTGAAAATAAATTTATTGTCGAATTTACATAATCTAAAACAGAAAAAAATTAGTGTAATTAAAAATAATAATAATTCAGGTATTTACTCTAATGATCCATAAGTATTTGAATATATTTTAGTCTACATACAGCTTGAAATTGATATTCCTGAATATACCCGACTTCAGTAGCTTAGTTCTTCATAAAGGAGTCCCTTCCCCTCTTATCTTAGTCCTAGATTGTTCACGAGTCCGCCCCTCTCGTCAACGCTACATTATACTAAGATAAAGCTATTAAAAAGAACAACATGCAGCAACACAATTACTCACTACTGGATATTTTTCCTCGAAGTACTGTATTAGTTTATTTTCTAAAAATTCAAGAAAAAAAACATGATTTAGGTATAAGTGTACTTACCTACCTCAGTCTGGGTAAATCCCATTACAATATCAAATTCTGCAATGAGGATGTTAAATTTTGATGAATGCATTGCATATTACTAATAGTATTTACCAGCCATTGTAAATGTAAAATAAAGGTGAAAGTATAGGTACAATTTCCTATATAAGTGTTTAATGCCATGCGGTAATAAATATGACTTGAGATTCACATTTTAACCTGCGATAAATCCTTTGTACCATTGTATATGAAATAAAGTGTATAAGATATCCATATGAACAGCAAAATCTGTTTTATTAGGTGAAAACTAGTCAGGAATAGGAGCTAAGTAGTGATACAGGGCCGATTCTGATCCTCATTATACGAATCTTGCATTGAATGTCCAATCAGTTAATCCGTCGTGCACGTGCGGACTACGTCGTTAATCATATGGTCCGGATTCCCACGAGGAAGATATAGGGCCGATCCTGACCAACGCGAAAATTGCAGTGTGTGAGAGAGAAAGAGAGTGCACCGGTTCTGATCGAGCAGTACTGCTCTATGCTGGTGTTGTTGAGTCAAGGCCGAAAAAATCTAAAGCTTATGTGTATCCTGTTAGAATTCTTAGAAATATTTTCAAGTTTAGTGGTTTCAAGGATGTCGGTTTACTTTAAGAGGCTTCCGTAGGTGTGTGTACGATTCAGTAAACAGAAATGGCGAAACTAGTACGTGTGATGGGAAGAGAAAAAGTAGTAGTAAGTGAAGTTGAGAGAAAGAAGCGGCTACAAGAATAATGGAAAGAAATTAAAAAATTAAAACCCGATTTAAATTGTTTTGAGATGAAAAGAAAAATGATTGGGCTTCGGCTTAGCACGTGAATTTCAAATGCGGTCGCGGGACTCATTTATTTTGCCGATTTTAATCAGAGTTTTATTTTATAGTGATAGTAATCCGCTAATTTAAGTAATGAGTGTTGATTGAACAATATTAGCACAGCACAGAAGCGAAATAAACCATCGTTGTATGGTGATATGTAATAATAATGTTTAATAAATAGTTATTGTAATAATAATGTTGTGTAATATTAAAAAATATGGATAGCTTTATATTCCCAAGAGTTTTTTTGTGTGTATAATATGGAATGAATTAAACGCGGTATGAATTGCGCAAATGAACGAGTGCTGAAGCTAAAAATACTTCATGAGTAAGATTGAGAAATGAAGAAGAGATGTACGTTAGTCGGAAGTGAAAGAGACAAAACACGAGAGAATGTGGAACGTACCGCTTCACGGGTTACTAGGTGGGGTTGAGGGAGTACGGAGTAACCGGAGTCCTTTCGCTCTCCTGAAATTATTGAAATTTGCGCCTATTCCCCTGCAAAAAAAATCTTTGAAAGCACGAATGCCTGAAGTGACACTTTATCCATTTTACCAAAAAAAAAAAACTGGTAAAATGATATTCAAATTTTAAAAACTATAGTCTGTAAAAATAAAGATTCTCTATTTCGGCTTGGCGCTTTATTACTCTGAGACATTGGGAATATACAGCCGTTTCTTTCTAACGTTTGGGTTTCAATAGAAACGTACGCGACTTAAGTGAATGCGTAAATTGCCTGATCAATGACTTAAGACCGCTCGCGAGAGGTAAACACAATGGAATTTTAATTCTATTCCAGAAGTTATAAAACGTTTTGAACGATTTTTAATTTTAACTATGTTGCAAAGTTTTTATTGTGTTTGGATGCAGAGGTTTATTACTTAATATAATTCATTTATTTTGAAATCATTAATTGGTAATTAAAAAGGAATTGATATTCATAAACCAGTTTTCATTGTTTACTAATAGTGACATTAATTGTACATGCAGAACATAACGTACATTCTTGTAAATAAAACAAAACAAAATTAGAACTAAGAAGCACACATTACATTAATATCTGGAAAAGTATTTGAGATACCGGAATATTGAATTCAGTACCGAACTGAGTTCGTTGAAAACGTTTGGTAACTTCTGGAACAGGATTACATTTCCATTGTGGCGAGAAAGAAACGGCTGTATATTTCCAATGTCTCAGAGTAATAAAGCGCTAAGCCGAAATAGAAAATCTTTATTTTTACAGACTATAGTAGTATGCAAAATTTTGTAAGAGCAATTATGTTGTAAAAAAAATTGATTGAAATAGGACAAATTTCCAAATTAAAATGCACAAGAACGTGAGTACTTTAGTTAAACTGCACAATTCGAAGCATAATGAGCAGTAATTTTCTCTTTTAGGCAGGTATCAGACAAGATAATTCAGAATCTTTGCAGACTGATAGCGTGTATTTATAGTACTGTAGTGTATATCTACTGTTTTACTTATTTTCCAAATTTACTAATAATTAGTACTGTGCTATTTATGTTCTAAATTTACTTTTTGGTCAGTATTTAATAACTATTACATATAATTGTTTGCTGACTAGCCATTTAGAAACCGTATCAAAATAATATTGCAACAGCGCCAGCTCTTTAAAGTAGAGCATGACACGACACATGCTATTTATATATTACAAAATTAAGATTATTGCGAGAGAACGTAGAAGAAAATGATCGATGTCAGTTCTTAAATGCAATTAATAAATCTTCCCAAGTTTGATTTGTATGTGTAGAAACCAACCCGAACCTATATATCTCCATTTATTGGGAAGGTATTAGATGGCGACCCTGCCAGTTCCTGCTGTAGCCAGGGATTATAATACATAATTACGAAGTGAGTGAATAATTCTGGTAAGATGGGCAGTGAATCGAGTGACAGTCACATTGTTTTATATAATGGAAAAGAAAGTTCTTTAAATTTTAATTTGCTTCATATTAAATGTAAAAAAAAATTCTATTACTAATGAATAAATTGAAACGTTAATTTTTTTTCTATGATTACAACTCATGCACATTTCTTTATAGGCGGTGCGCGTCCAAACCCTCGAATACTTGCCCTCTCACACAGCGACTGTCGATCTCGCTTGCACACTGACCATCTATCTATCTCACCACGAATGCACTTGACTCAGTTATATTTTACTCCTTTTCACATCACATGAGGTAGATTGAACAAAATATTGTTTATCGTAAAGCGTTGCAATAAAATATGATTTATTACAATATATTTGGTATGTCTGTATATAATACCAAATCATGTTTCGCTTTCTCCGTCTTAAAAGTTTGTATTAATGTGAAAGTACAGGAAGTCTATTATTAATTAAACAACTACACTTAAAAATTGTTAAATAGTTTCAATGTATATGTATTATTTTCGCTAAAACTAGAGATATGAATGTATATTTCCAATAGTAATAATAACGCAAGGGAAGTGTACACATGTGTATAACATTTTTAGGATAACTGAAATATTTTACGAGGAAAAAATATTTCACTTTTAAATAAAGCGATGATTAAATAACGCGTTACAATGAAAGTATGAGCTATTTATTGCAATAGTTTACAATATAACACTAAAAATTATGCATATATTTATCTTAAAAAATTCACGGTTAAGCCTTTTTGTTCACTTGTAACATCACAAACCAAAAATTTCCTAAAAACTATACTATGGTAGCAACTCTGGTGCGGTATCAACAATAACTGGTGTAATACTAGAAAAATAATAACAAATTACATTAGTAATGTGTTAATCGATACATAAATCGGTACTCACTTTTCAAAAAATCTAGCAAAGTCATCATCCCCTAGATCACTATCTCTGATTGAGATACGAGGTGTCGAGGCCTGTGCTATGGTGGGTGGAGGTATCGGGGCTGTTGAGGGTAGTAGCAAGGTATCCTGCAGGATATTAGCTTTCTTCTTCGATGATTTATATTTCTTAGAAGGTGGAGTCATCATCATGAGTACTACTAGGTAATGAATGAGTATTCGCATAAAACATTAACCACTCTATATATGTAAATCTCCTAACCTTAACTGTATTAGGCAGAGGTGGAAATGGTTACTATGGGCGGAACTGACCTCTGTAGGTAAAAGTGACGCAGCATAAGACATGAAAAAAGTTTTGATGTCAACAAGGTATTACCAGTAAATGTTTGCATCTGTCTGCAGCTATTGAAGCCTAATCTAAAGGGTGCGAAGAGCATTCCACAATCAGGAGTAGCAGACGTGATATCCGCAATAAATATTAGCAGTAGCGAAAGTGCAATGTATGAGTCTATCTGAGGCTCTTGCAACAAGTTATAACCAGTTTGACCTTGAATGCGGGTTTATATGACTATAACCAGTTTAATACCAGTTAGTATATTGCACTCGTAACAAGAATTTTAATTGTAAACCTAAAGTATTTCTATAGTTATAATAAATATTTGCTACAAGTCCATTACTGCATAACCGACAGTATGTGTGCGTTTCATATTTTCACATTGCTGGATGGTGAGGTGATACCGAATAGTGGTGATATTGTGAATTTAACAAGGCGTATTATTCCATTGTTGAAAACAAAAAAATAAATTTGTAAAGCACATCCGTATAATTAGCACTAATATTAAGCTATTGCAAGATATACTTCAAAATAAAATTTATTTAAAGGCAAATGAAAATTTGCTTAAGCTCCAAAGCAATTTATTATTCTTAAAATGTTATCTTGTGAGAGTTAAACGGTTAAAGAACGCTTCGGTGAAAACAGGTAGTGGAATTGTTACTAAAAATTAGCAAATTAGGTTGGTACTCTCATGCTTTAATGGTAGATTACTTACGGGAGTTATAGTCAATATAGTGAACATCAAGGACCCTCTTATTTTTTTACAAGATGCATACAATAGTTTTGCACGAAAGGTTAAATTAATGCTAAGATAATCGATGCTAAAGGTGAATGTTCTTTTAACCTGCAATTTTATGCACCCTCAAAATCAAGTTATCGAGTTAAAGGGTTTTGCCATAAAAAATTACGTCATTGATATCGCGACCAATTTACGTGTGTGGTATAATGAAACTACTTATTATAAACTACAAAAAAAATTAGAGGAGTTTTCCGAAAGGGATTCCGGTTGGGCATTACATGAAGTGTTACGTTCAAAGGTGAATATTAATAGCTATCTTCCATTTAGAGGTGGTCTTTCAACTTACGTTAAAGTTCCCTAACTCATAGCAATAAAGTATGCGGTGGTGAATGTTAAAAATGACGACGAGTATTGCTTGCTGTGGGCTGCTGTTTCAGCATTATAACCCGCGCGACGTGACGACGAGTATTGCTTGCTGTGGGCTGCTGTTTCAGCATTATAACCCGCGCGACGTCATACGGAAAAGGGTTCAAAGTTATCCTCATTTTAGAGATGTTTTGAACTATGATTCAATTCACTTCCCCATTAAACTAGGTTTAGCATTTCACGTGGATTAAAAATATGTCAGCTCTTTTTTCTAAACAACTGTCCAATAGGGAGCACAAGAAATATATTTGTTATCGACGTTTGAATCACTTTTCTTCAGATCATATTCTACAAAAATATGTTACTCGGTGTCAAGATACCTACCGAAGCAGAAATGTTTCTGCAGTCCAAGAATTTCGCATTCCAAGGAAAGGAGCCGTTTGTAATTTATGTAGATTTAGAAAGTATTTTAGAAAAGTGCACAAATTTAACAAACATCGAAAGTAACACTCTATTTCACTCCAAAAATATACCCTTCAGGATTGCTTACTACTTGAAGTGCTCATACAATTATTCTTTATCTCGATTTAGACTATAGAGGAAATGATTGCATTCAATCGTTTGTTAAAGAACTTCAAAGTATTGTACATGGGACTACTGAAATAATCAATAAAACAATTCCAATGGATATTTCAAGCATCACTCAGGTTGAGAAATTTGAAAACGCTATGGTTTGTCACATTTGAGAAAAACGATTTACTGAATATGATATAAAAGTTTGAGACCATAACCATTTTACTGGAGCATTTCGCGGGGCATTACATCTGAATTGTAACCTAAACTATAGACACCCACAATCTACCAGCTGTATTTCATAATTTATCAGGTTACGGTTTTCATTTCATAATTAGGGAATTGGATACTGCCCCCGGTTCAATTTCACTTCTGACTATAAACAAAGAAAGTAACAGAAGGCAGTAAAATTAGGTTTAGATTTATTGACTCTTCCAGATTTATGAGTATCGAAAAGCTGTCAAACTATTTGGAAAATAGTAAAAAATAATTACCCGCGCTAGTTGTAACAATAGTGAAGAATTTTCTCTACTAGTTCGCAAAGGCGTGTTTCCATATGAATATATTAATACTTGGGGTAAATTGAGCTAGGGCAGTATCCCTCCCAAGGAGGCGTTTTTCAGCCATCTGACTAAATAGGGAATCAGTGATGCAAGTTTTGCGCATGCAGTTAATATTAGTAACAAATTTAGTATTAAATCGTTAGGGGAATACTCGGATTTGCATCTAAAAACGGACGTTCTACTTTATCTGACATTTTCGAAAACTTTCGACAAACTTGTGTAAGTACTTATAAACTTAATCCCCTGCACTATTATACAGCTCCCGGTTTAGCATTCGATGCTATGCTTAAAATTACGCAAGTAAATTTAGAACTATTTACAGACATTTATATGCTAATGTATATTGAAAGAGGAATTAGAGGTGGTGTAGCTCAATGTTCAAATCGGTATGCGAAAGCTAACAATAAGCACATGAGGGAAAAATTTGATCCCACTTCCGAAAGTGTGTATTTAATATGGATTTAATATGGATTGAAGTTGGTAAAAGTACATCATATATTACGTTTTAAAGTCACCTTGCTTACAAATTTTTTTGGATTTAAATACCGCCATGCTCCAGCAATCTCAAAATGAAGTTTTTATAAATTAATGATTAATAGTGTTTTTGGGAAACTGATGGAAAATGTACGTAAATATAAGGATATACGTTTGATAACGAATTGGGATGCTCGCTATGGTGCTCATGCTTACATATCAAACTAAATTTTCATAGTTGTACAATATTTAACAATTATATGCCTGTCATTCAAATGAATAGGCTAGAAGTATATTTCAACAAACCTATATATGCAGGCTCCAGCGTTTTAGACCTTTCAAAAACTTTTTTATACAATTTTCATTATGCCTACACACTACCTAAGTTTCCCAATAATTCCAAGCAGTTGTACACGGATACAGTCTCATATATGCCTTTGAGTTCCCGATTTCTATGAGTGCGTTAAAGAAGACATTGATAAATTCGATACATCTGATTATATTCCTGATAGTATCTTTGGACTTCCATTAGCAAATAAAAGAGTTCCCGACTTAAAGAAAGACGAAAATCATGGTGGAATTATGATGGAATTTGTAGGACTTCGTGCAAAAATGATTTATGATTACAATCATGTCTTTCTTGAAGTTGACGTAATAAGGGGATATCAACATTTGATAAGGTCAAAGAAACATGATGTGTTTACAATCAAACAGAATAAAGTAATACTTAATCCTTACGATGATAAACGATTATTAAATTTTAATTTCACTGATACTAGAGCTTGGGGCTATAACTTTACATAGAATTACCTCTTTTGCTTCAAAACTAATTCATTATGAGTAGTAATAATAGTCTTGAAAACGAATTGCAGGAAGAACTGCGGTGCAGTAGTGATCAAATCTACCTAAAGCGTTCTTTGATGGGAAAATCCATCCCTGAAATCAATTTATTTGTACTGAATATATTGCAACATATTGTTATTCCTGATAAGTGTTTTTACTGGTGTGCTATAAACTCAAAGTGTGCACATGAGGCTGTTATTAAGACGTTATTTGATAGAAAAATTAACTTAGACATTACGTTAAAAGTTTTATGAAATTGTGTGCTGATAAAGGTTCCAATTCATTAACATCTAATGAAGTAGATGTGATCTTAGACGATATGAATTTACTCGGTGACATACGGCTTAAAATGTATACAATTTATTATGGGTTGATGATTCAACAACAATAAAAAATATTAAATCTAGCTTAGAAAATATTGTTCATAAAGACACTTTCTCTATTATAAGTGAATGTATTGAGAAAGCAGCATATTATGCTAATTACAAGTGCCTTGATATTTTGAGTAAAATATTATTAGAACAAAACATCACATATAAGTTTCAACCGTAGGAAAACGAGGGGCATAACAAAATTTACTACTGGATATTAAAAAACAAAGGTGAAACAAATACAAGTTCCTGCTTGGGATGGACATGTGTACCAGATCCAGAAATATGGCCATCCAGTAACTTAAATGATTATAGAAATACTTTAGGTTTACTACATAGAATGATGAAATTTTAGAAAATACGTTGCTTATTGCTTATTGCTCATTGTAAAATTCTTTTCCTGCATCCGTCTGCAAATTGGTAGGATTCCGACCCTTTTTGAATATTGTCTGCATGACCTTGGTAACTTCTATACCCGTTTTTGTTTTTAATCCTTTAGCCCACAAGTATTTCAAAAAACAGTTGATAACTACTAATGGAATTGGCAACATTGCTGAGTCTCTTATTCTCGATATCAAATTGACTATCATCAATCAGCTTAAACTGAGTGGTTAATTTCGTGAATTGATACTGGACATGTGAAAGTCCAAATTTGTCACGAGGCAATTGTTGATATGTTGACATTAATGCATTCTCATTTATACTGTTTAGAAAACGACTGTTTGGATTTTCAATGTATTCATCTTCATATCTACAATCGATATTAAGTCATTTACGACACCTGTGTTTCCCGCCAATTTTTCCGCCCACAATACCACTAGATTAGGAATTAGTTCATGTATATCATTCCAATATTTGTATTCAATCGGGCTGTTTGTTAATTTCTTAAAAAAATATAGCTTCACCTCCCTTGGTTGTGGTCGATGATGATAATAAGGGTTTGATTATTTGTGTATACTTTTTGTTGCGGCTTCCTCGAATTTGCCACTTACGTCATAATCCCGCCTTGCAACACGTAGCTTCTAAAATACATTTTTAATTCCTTCTTATCTTTGTGAATTTACGAGATTTAAATCGGGTTCATGCATAATAAGCAGGTCATATAAACCTGGAGTCCCTTTATACGTGACACCTTTAATAATCATATCGTTTCCTTTAATTGTGACGGGTATATTACCAATTGTCCATTTGTCTGTTTTGGTATCATAGTGGATTCCATAAGTATGATCAATAGCACCTTCAGGATCCCTCATAATACCTTCAACGTGTATCCGAGGTCATTCATTATACTGCTCGAGAAATTCTTCCGAGATGGGCTCATTACGAGAATCATCTGCGATAGTAAGAGGTTCTTCTTCTTTTTCCGCAGTATTAATCTCTCCTATGACAGATGTATCTAAGAAAGATGGTGTACGAAGGTCTGGAGGAGGATTTCTTTGAAAGACGTAAGCTGAGGTAGTGGGCTAGCAGCACCTATTGACTGTGAAGTGAAGCTTGGAACTCTCAAGTAAGTGGGGCTAGTAGCATCATTTCCTGGAAATACGAATGAGGGTCGTTTTTTGGGTTTAACGTCAAAGGAGTCCTTTGTAGGTGTTTTTTTTATCAGGATCTATTTTACTTACTATTTCTGTTAGAGGTTCTATTACGGGCTTATAAGTACTTTCAAATATAATTACATTATCAATTAGAGCAGTTTTAAGACTGTAGTACTTTTGCCGTATTGTTTTACAAGCCTAAATATTTTTTTCTTTAGTATCATCTCCTTGTTATCCATTGTAGCAAAACGGGGGTGTATTGAACAGGTGCCCGTTTACCCTGAACAGATAGTCTAAACAGATAGCAGTTTAATGTAATATATATATATATATATATATATATATATATATATATATATATATATATATATATATATATTCCTTAAGCGTTTGTAGCAAACCGGGTTCACGGAACAGGTACCAGTTTGCCTTGAACTGATAGCGGTTAATACCTAAAAGGGTCAGTAACTACTGAAAGCAGTTTAAGATATATATTCATCAAAAATTTTCCTGTAGCGACCATTATTGACTTCAGCATCCTTATTTATGACTATGATATCAAACGGATTTATCCAGCACTTTGAGCACATGCTTTCATGCTTATGGTGGAGCTTCTATGATCCTCATATACGTGTTTTAGGTTTAATTCATCTTGCTCAAATAATATAATTAGATTAGTATTATCACGAATTACTTGCTTTGGAATTTTACTGTAAGTTTGGCCCAAGTAGAAACAGTCGATATCGTTATGTCTACCCACAGAAAAGTATGCCCTTATGTTATTTTACTTTTCACTGAAGGTGAAGGTGAAGAAACCTATATCCTTCATTGTAAGTAAGATTTCTTGTAAAAGTTTGTACTTGCTTTTGATTCAATGACTTAGAGTAGAAGTATACATGTGAGGAATTAGTTTCATCTTTGGCGGGTGAAATAAAACTAAACGAATAATTACAACATTTTTATTTATATACTACGCATACAGAGTGTATATTATAATTTTTTCACTTCTCCAGTGAGCGGTTCTAGTGCACAATAGCATCGTGGAGAATAAGACCATAGACAACGATTCCATTTTCGAAAGGTGTTAGAGATTCCATTTCCAATTTGATCTCTTCTGTTGAATTTTTTAAGGACCAATTTTGTTTAGAGCAGTGCATTCCAAATACTGGACATGATTTGAATTCTGAGTTGTTGAATAATCTGTATCACCTTCGCCATAGTAGTCACATCGGAATTTCAAAAAATTACGATAGGCAGGTATGTATTGGTTAGCACTGAAGTTCAAATGCATTGCTTCATATAGATAATACACAGAATTCAGATGTACTTTAAGGTTCCTGATGTTAATGTGACCAAAATTTCCGGCTCTTGCAGACTTCGTGTACCTTTTACCTTGTTGGAACAATTATCCAACGTGATTTTTCCAGTTGTGTTGATGTTTTTATTGACCATATGTCTGAGGTTGCCTGTTTTAAAACGTATAACTCCCATTGACGAAATCGTACAGTAATAATAGAATTCTTACTGATTCCTTCGAACAAGTTCAGTTTTGCAGCATCACTAAGTGTTAAGTGTGGTACTTTCTATTGAACTTTATTTAGGGTTATTTCCGCATCAACGTCACCATGGTAGCAGTTTGTATCGCTTCTAAATAGAATTAAAATCAATTCTTGACGCATATTCACGATTACTTGGCGATAATCCTCCATTATTGCAAATATGTGGGTCAATGGTATGCATACTGTAAATGATTTTTCTCCATCTTGCTCATCGAATTCTACTTGTAATTGATCTGCATTCTTTGGCGACCGCCCCAAATTGCTTAGTACTGTGCTCTTGCTTGTCGTATAAGAAATATATCTCTTAAGTGTAGATGTTATGCCTGGATTTCGGCAAACGTCCACTCTTTGACCTCCTAACTCATAAGGAATTCCTTCGAAAACAAAGTTGGGAAAATTATTGGTTAAGTTGCATGCTTTTCTTTCATCTTCTCTTTTCTTTCATCTTCTCTTTTGTGCTCAAGCTTACTTCTATGTACAGAAAACTATAGTAGGAGTCGTAATTAGACCTTGTCTTTGAATTAAGATGAGTATTTTGGAAGCACCATATTTATAAGATCCCTACGGAAGATAAGTGTGAATATCTGATTTAATTATATACTGACTTCCATAAAAATTGCAACACTTAAAATTTATTGAACGATTTTATTGAAATTTTCGTCAACGATATCTTTTATTAGAACAAAGAAACGATTTAAGTTTGAAAACAAAAGAACTAAAACTAAAAATGTTTTTTCCAATAAGTGTTTCACTGCCACGATTTGTAATGCACTCATTTAGACGGCGTGGAATGCTATCAATCAAGTGATCTATAGTTGTCTGTGGTATATCTACCCAAGCTTCTTGAATCAGTAGCCGGAGATCGTGTAAGTTATCTGGAGGGTGTGGTGAATTACCCAGTCGCCTACCGACCTCATCCCATACATGTTCGATGGGCGACAAATCAGGCGACCGAGCAGGCCATAGTAGGACGACAATGTTAGCTTCTTCCAAAAAACGTGTTGTAGCCCTTGCCGTATGAGGGCGCGCATTAGCCTGTTGGAAAATGGGATTTTCCAGCCCCTGAAGATATGGAAGCGCAACGGGTCAATGAAGGCCAAGGGTGATCTGCTACCGTAACATATTGCACCCCATATGATTACTCCTTGTGTGAGGACTGTGGTGCGTTCCACTAAAAATGTTGGACTTTTACGTTCTTCATGCATCCGTCTGACCCCCTTACGACCATCGCGGGCCCACAATCAAAATCTGGACTCGTCATTAAACACAATTTGATGCCATTCTTGCGCCTAATTCGCTCTTTCGTTGCTTCATTCTATCCTGCGTAGACGGCGAAGTAGTGTAAGTGGAAGACATAAAAATGGACGATATGAACGTAGCCTATAAGATCTTATACGGCGATAAACAGATGACACTCACATTCTGGGTCCTACACCTCTCATCCAATCATTTGCAATGGATTGAGTTGTTGAAAATCTGTCTCTTGTGGCCAAAAGTCTTAAGCGACGTTCTTCGCGATCTGTAATCCTGCAGGGACGTCTAGAACCAGGGCGACGTTGTTGCACCCCTTCCTCGGACCATCTGGACCAACATCTCAATAGCGTTGTATCATTTCGGTTTACACGATGAGCAATTTCTCTTAGCGAAAGTCCGGCCTCTCTCATTTCAATAATACGGCCACGTTCAAAATCAGTCAATTGGGAAAAATGTTGATGTTGACGTACTCTTGGCATTGTTCCAAAGTTCACAACGAAATTGTGAACAAACAATTTGTAAAATTGACAGTTAATTACACACTGATTGGTTTATTTCTTCAAATTTATTGTTACTACGTGCAAAGGAGAAAACAAAAAAAAATACTAGCTAGATTTTATTCAAATTTTAGTCGTTTGTTTGTTCTAATGAAAGACATCGTTGACGAAAATTTTAATAAAATCGTTCAACAAATTCTAGCTATTGCAATTATTATGGAAGTCAGTATAGTATCATCAAAATGTACGTTCTGAAAGACGTTTAATGCTTCGGACATTGTCGGTGAAAACTTTTAAATCAATCGACGTTAAAAAGCATTTCTCTGCAGATGTTAAACGCAATGAAGGTTGATGACTAATTAATGACTTACTGTGAATGGTTCACTTTCGTCAAAATCTATTAATTCGGCCTTTTGATTAGTCAAATTGATTGTTATATTACTAATTATGTCGGTGTTTACTTCAAAATATTGAGTATTGCTGGGAATTTTATGTATACAATGACCGGGTGGGACTGAAACACCAGTCTCATACAATCCTTTTGCAGGTTTCCCGTTTCGATAAGAACCCTTTATAACGTTGCACTCTATGTGTGGATTAGTGTGTTTAATTATTTGGATGTCTAACGAGGACGTATGTCAAATATTTGGTTCTACTATTTTAGACTCACACCCTAGCATGCGATCAATGCTATTCTCTTTAGTAAAATCAATCTCAAATGAACTGTTTATCTCACATTTATGTGTATTGTTGTTTTCTCGAATGCTAAACCTTTCTGTAGGTATTTTAGATTTTAGATAATCGGTAATCTTATCTCACTCATCTGCAGCACCGTGCGGAATGTTAATCACCCGCAAATCAGATGGATTTGTTCTAAAATAAAATCTATTCTGTACTGAATGATATGGACATAACTGAGGAAATTTGACGTTGTATCGATTATTTATATAAGAATTGTAGGCATAGGTGTCCGCAAATAATAGTATTAAATTCTTCATCTTGGTTGTAATTATAATAAATTTTACATCCCCGAAAGTAGTTAATCACTTCGATTGGTGGTCGAAGATTGCTGAATTATCGTAATTCCATAACTTTTTACCTCGCTTTTTGTAGCAAACCCAATGCGTACCTGGCCCGCTTTAGATATCTAAGTTAATAATTACAGATTCATTTTTCCATAGTAATTTAGGCATGAGATCTCACATAAAAATATCCCTAAAGTAAGACACATTATTGATGTAATATTGATTAAATCAATACCTGTTAACGGTCTTTCGGGTAATCTATTCAGCTTTTTGGAAACGGTTTTAAGTACAGAGCACCACCATCAGACTTGTATGGTTTTAGATAAAGTGCGCCGCCGCCTTTCTTATTTACGGAGCCTAAAGCGACCGATTACATCATGTGATTATGACGCGAGGTCTCTTCTTGCAATTTTTGGCTTCATTGACTGCTTTAGCAATTCCCGATGCGCCACCAGCTAAAGCACCGATTGCCGGATTAACGGAATAAGAAATGGTAACAAGCCTCCCTGTTTAGGTAGGGGAATGACTCCAGGAATTTTAATGTTTTTCTTGCATCCTAAACTTTTTATTACACGTTTTGCCGTTGAAAGCGCTGACTTTATTGTGTCCGTAGAATTTCCGTTAAGTTTTATTTTGCTAGCTATTGTTTTACGTAAATGCAATAAATTTCCACCATTGCATTTCTTCTTCTTCAGATTAGATCGACTCGTGCACCTCATTCCTTATTTTCTCTTTGCTCTCATGGAGGTACCGACTGCTAAAGCCGCAGTTCGTTCACCTAATGTTGCGTCTGATGATTTGAAGCGTTCCCATGCTTTTTTTTCTAAAATTTCATCTGCTTTATGTCTACTTTCTCGATCTCGGTAATCTCTGTAACTGATATCATGAAGCGTGCACTGAGCATCTAATTGATTAATACCGGGGTTACCGCGTGCAAGTCGTTTCTCTAACTTTGTACCAGGACCACAATACTGGTAAATACAATTCAACGGGAAGTTTATTGATTGGAGTATTCACTAAACCACCACCACCTGCACCCTTTCGCTTCCTACCTAACATTGCTTACCCAGATGGATAAAGCATGGTATTTATACCCAAATCGAGATAATACAAAAACAAATCATGGTTATTAATATATTAATCCAGTAAATCATTACCATGGTATTGTTGCTCACGAAAACGACGGTAGTCAAGAACTTGTATGAACTTTTCATAAAAACACGCCAGATTGTAAGATTCAAGAAATTCAAATATATAGCTTATTATATCCTTTAAATTGAATAGTTCTTCTACATTATGAGCATTGAACGTGCAAGAACAGCAGTTGTTGTTTTCTATCATGACAATTTTTGGGATCGGAAAAATTGTAATTGTACATATGAATGCCACCTTGAAGTTAATTCCATTCCTTCATGTCTAACACTACATTATTACCTTGATCGCAGTTGGCACACCCCACACGCATGACTGGTCCAAGGTTGAGGTGTGTACCGTATCCAATTTCATTATGTTTTGCATGATGAGTATCGTTCGATAGTTTATAACAAGTACAATCGATTAAGTATTAGGTTAGCTCCTTGTTTATACGCTGCATCCTTATCTTGAGAGCAGTCAGTGTTAGGAGAAGAATAACCTTCACCTTGTTTCTTTTCACTACTACTTCCATCACTATTTTGATAGCTCCAACAGCACAAGTTACTGTGATTCTAGTTAAAGCAATGGATGGGGGGGCACTATTAACAACAAAATGTTATGCTTGTTGTTTTTCCTGCTGCACCCAAACTACTTATGAACACATCCTTCGTGTTTAACAGCGTTTTAAACTCTTGAATTCGAGTTTCTGGTTTGAAATACTCATAAAAGCGCTGAGGTAATATACATTTAAAATCATCCGTTTCCATCACCGTACTTAGTATTAAGTACTGCCACATTTATCAGTTCATACATTTTCGATAGCTCGAGGTCTCACATTTTTAAATGGTTTGCAGTAGGTGCTTTGGTTTAACACTGCTAACACCATATTTTCTGACTGATCTCAATACACAGGTGGCCACGGTTTATATAAAAACAAGAATTGTATTATGATACACACAAGCTTTTTTCGACCTTGATTCAACCACATCAGCATAGAGCAGTACTTCTGGATCGGAATCGACGCACTCTCTTTCTCTCTCAGACACTTACTACAATTTTCGCGTGGGTCAGGATCGGCCCTATATCTTCCTCATGGGCATCGGGATCGGCTCTATATGATTAACGATTGCAGTGTATCCAAGGCAGCGTATCGCTACCGTTAGGCAGCAAATACCTCTTATCATCGCGATTGTTAAGAGCGACTTTACGCTGTTATATACTATAAACATGGTGGCTTTTCGATATCATGCTGATTTGTATGACGCTTGTAATATCCCTGCTCCTTAGACATTTTAAATAATTATTAAAGCTAATCCTGTTTCTAACAATGTAATATTACGATGTTATTTAATTTTAGTATTCCGTGTTCGTTTTTGTAAACAGTAATAGCAAATATAATAATTTAGTCAAATTTGTAAATTTTGTAATGTATATAGTAGAGTCATCTGACGGGCGAAAATGAAAGTAGGAAAAATAAGTTTTATTAAAATATGTACAGGTTTATATAATTTATTTTAATGGTAAGGTAGGAATCTAGACCATCTTCTTTTAGTTGTTAACAATCTGGCACATTTTTTAACTTTGTCTAGTGGTAAGGGGATTTTCAATAGCATTTTGGTTATTCTGTTATCTTGTCTTCGGCCATTTTGAAGAAAGACTAAAAATTTGTTAGAAGGGTAGTTTTGAGGCAATTAACTAAATTATAGTTACCCGTAAAACATTTTGATAGGTATTGTGAATGAGTATTTGTGATTTTAATTCGTTTTTACTCTCCGGGGGATTAAATAATCTAACAATCTCCTAGAACACCAACAAGATCTGAAACCTTTTGGTTCTCGATGGGTGGCTGTTAATTAATTCCTAGTAAAAGTTTTACTTTTACTTTGGTTGTACGATTTTAGTACAAAATTGTGATCCCTGTTTTACGTTTTGGGAAGTCATTACGATCTTCAACTGTACATGAACATTCGTCGTACAATTCCATTGTGTAGAAATTGGTAAATCGAGAATTGTACGAGCAATGAGTTAGTTGGTTGTCATTTCGAGATTGGAATGAACCTGTAAGAAGTATCATCCAGCCAAATTAAATTCCCTAGGAGCACGTTAGCTGTATATAAAGGTTAGTGATCGCAAGCACTGAAATTTAATTCTAACCGGATTGAATGTGTGATTCATTATCATTGTTTAAATGCTACAAATTGCAAGTTTTACTTATAAGTAGTTGATTTTGCTTTATACTCACATATTTATCTAGTTATCGTTCTCGTTAATCGGAAAAACTTTAATGGTTAGCGTTTCATTATTGATAAACTTACCAAAGTTAGAACTATCCTTTTGGGAATCAACAGTGTAAATTTTGTTTATGTAATACCACCACCGAATTCGATTGGCCGATATGTCTCATTGGTCAACAGATAGGTCAGCCCCTTTAGTAACCTTTCCAATCTGGCCACAAATCCTCTCATTAGTCAGCAGATGGGCCAGTTCCTTGATAATTGTATCAGGGGAGGGACCCGTACTCCTTTGCCATTGGCCCGACGTCACTGGGGCGGGGCAACACCTTAGTCTCATTGGTCCGCCGACCGCATACTTCCGGAGTGGGCGGGACTTAAGTGCTCGCTCACGTGGCTTATTGGTGTGACGTCAATTCCGGCGCGAGGGTGAACATAGGTTTACTACTGTTAATGCTCCAACTACAAGTATTTCTGCAGATGAGATGTGTAGTTTGGTTTGTAAAACTAATACAAATAATTCTAAAAGTGTGGAAGAAGGAAAGGGTGAAAAGCAGCTACATGACTTTAAGGAAATTTTAAACAGCATGCAGAATTCAGTACGAATGTGTCCACCTTGGAGTCTTTTAAAAAGGGGATAGCAAATGAACAAACAACAACAGCTGGTAGAGTTTTCTAAGTACTGCTGTAAGTTTATCTGCAAAATGATTTAGAGGTAAGGCCAATATAAGAGCACAACCAACTTCAATCAGCAGGCGTAAAGCTGGAGTTACAAGCGAATGCAAAAGGCCTGCACGTAAAAGACCTGCTAAGGATGAGTCTCCAAAGAAAAGAACAAAAGGAAACCATAATCTATTAGCTAATGTTTCTACGAATCAGTCAAACGATATTAAGAACGACGACATGGATCAAGTTTTTCCTGTACTGAATCTCATTCCGTATGTACATCTTGCACTCGGCCGTTTACTGGCTGGAAATTTAAAACTGACCAATATAGTGACTTTGGTGTCAAATACATATATGGAATGTTTAAATGCCAACGGGAGGTTGTCAAAGAGGCTATTACACCACTCAAGAATATTGAACATGATGTAACTTTTTTTCCAATCCTGTAATATGAATATACAAATCCTTTAGTTCTGTATAAAGAGGATTTCATTGTGATTTACGAATAGACCACAATTTTGACTAAATGTTTATCACTTGCTTTTAAATTACAAGATTAATAAGTTTGTAGTTAAATGCTTACTTATCGAAAAAAAAAACGATGTTTATAGGACTTCTTGTTAGTACAATTGTTACAACCATATGCAGCACACATCATTATTTAAAAAGTACACAATTATTTAAGAAAGTACGACAAATTAGATACCCATCCTGTTTTAAACTTAAACACTAGCTGTCGATTTTAGTCTCCATCACCTACTTTACTTGAATGTAACCAAACCGAAGCTATATTGATATTTCTCCTACATGATTGCTACAGACGGTTAAAAGTTCTGCACTCTTTATCCATAAACCTTAAGTGAAGTATTCAATGGTGGATTCACCTACGGCTAAAGCTTGTTTTTCAACTGAGGTCAGTAATTAGCTCTGAGGTCATTCATGTTCTACCGATTTGAATAAAAAATAATTTTTTTTTAAATCTAGTTAGTTGCAGGTTTCATAATAGCTAATAAGAAATTGTTAAACGTGTTTATTCTAAAAGTTTTATTTTATATATAAATTGCAGCTTTTTCTTGTCAAATGGTTACACATATAAAATAATTGGAGTTTTTGTTTGTTTTCGGCAAACAAAACTCCAATTATTTTATATATTTCACCATATGACAATAACAAGTCCTAATATATATATTTAAGAATATCACCGTTTTGATTAAATCGATTTTGCCATATTCATAATAATCGCAGACACGTGGTTGTCAGTTATTAATTAGTTACTTATTGATTCTTCTGTGTACGAAAATACCGCATTCATCTGTGTTGTTCAACACTTCTAAACAATATTTTGTTTTATAACTTCTATTCTGAGTTATTTGAGGTTTTTGCAGCTTCATTCAAAAGCAGTGACGGACTTAAAAAATAATTTCGAATAACAAACTTTCGATTGAAGCGTGCCATTGCAAACAGATATACACCTCACTCGATCAACATTTTGGTCAAATAAATCTGAGGAAATTGAGCGCTACTATCACTATAGAACTCATTAATGCACCAACATGAAATAACTTATTATATCCTATACAATATAAAAAATATTAGTCATCCAGACATTATACTTTACGACAAAGAACGCATGATTCATTCTCATGCGATTTTGTTGGGAGTGTTCTACTCGAAGAGCATCTGTACTCTGAACGTGAAATTTTGTACAGTACCACCCATCTATGCAAATGTATGTGCTGGTCACTAATTCGGTAGGCAAATGGTTGCAATGCTTTAAAGCACCCATAGCATATATGCATATGGCCTACAAGATGATCATGAGAATGAAGGGCAAATGTGATTGAATAACATCAGATATTACCTATGAAGGCACCAGTGCGCCTAAGTGCGCGAGAGTTTGCGCATGTGCGTGTGTGTACGCGTAAGTGCACTTGTACACGCGTGTGATCGCGTATGTGCGTGTATGTACGCGTATGTGCGCGAGCGTGCCCGCGCGCAGGGGTTTGCGTATGTGCGAGCGTGCGCGTGTGTGAGTATGTACGCGAGTGCTTGCGCTTGTATGCTCGTATGTGGGCGCCTGTAAGCGCAAGTGTGCCCGAGTGAACACGTGTATATCCGAGAGTGCGCGCGTTTACGAGCGCGTATCCTCATGTGCGGGGTGTGTGCGCATGCGTCAGCGTGTATGCGAGTGTGCGCGCATGTGTGCGAGTGTGAGTGAGAGCGCGCGGCGTGCGAAAGCGTGTGGGCGTGTGTATATCGCCAAACTCAGATTAACAAGCACTATATCGACCAATTCGAGTACACCCTTACTGCCCTCAGAAACTACACCTCGAATGACAAACCCCCTGTCCTACGTACAAGCTGCCAAAAAAGGGTTAGCTGAGACACCAAAGTGATTCATTAAGGAAGGACACCGGCTATACCCCAGAAACCGCTTATGTTACGACTTACAAAAAAAAAATTCTTCAGTAAATGTGGCCAAGAGAAAATGCTGGAAATAATTTTAAAGTTTGTAAATAGACCGCTAGGTGGCGTAACTGCTGTAGTAAATTAAAAAATGTCTAATAAGTAACAGAAACTTAAGGAAAAGGTATATTTGGAATATCGTAGATGTGTTTTGGGACAATTTTACCCATTTTTGTATAAGAAGTTTGTCTCTAACTTCACAGGTTTTCCGTAGGGGAGCTACGAAAGTTGTCAGACAAACACGTAATTATCTTCAGAACCAGTTATTGAATCTTAAAAGTGGTATTTCGTTAGAAAGGCCTTTTCTTGTATTAAAAGTTAAGTTTGATTAACGAACAAACCGCTAGAGGACGCTTTCCAAATATTGCTGAAATTTTAGCGATTTTCTTCAAAATATTAAATAGAATGGTATATTTTTATATTTTACACAGAAAGCCTATACCCAGAAAATTTCAAGTTGATATCTTTGTTGGTTTCAATTTTATACCTACTTTAAATTTAGATCCAATAACAACAAAACGCAAAGTTTTTTGACATAATAGTTTATTACTTAGGCCAGCTTTTATAAACACGAGAGTTAACACTAGAAATTCGATAATACTGACAGTTTTATCATCGAGTTTCTGGGGTTAGTTTATTACCGTTGGTTAATAGTTACACCGGGTGGACCATCGGAAATTAACTAGAGATGAGTAGTATGGCATTACTCAGTGGCAATCTAAATGCTCAAATTGTCTGACATCATTATTAATACACAGCTGCAACCGCTGTTGCGTTGACTAAACAGCGGTTTCTATATCCGCTGTGGAGAGGGTGCGAATGGAATTTCTTATCCTAATGACCATATTTTCAGGCGTAGTTGGCCTGGTTGTAAAAACAAGGTCCTTTATTCTTCCCCAAAAATAAAAATCTAAACAGGTTAGATCGGGGACCTATAAGGTAACAATGGTAAAGGTTATTAACTGTTAAAGTTAAGAATGAATAAGGAAATGTAGGTACCTAGCTCCTGTCCATGTACCAGGAAAAGTGTTACTCAAAATTGACACACGCGTACTGAAAATGTGCCGGATAGCCGTCATGTTGGAAAAATATCCGCTGCCTAGTAAGCAACGGCACATTTTCTAAAAGTAACGGCAAACCGTTCCGCAAGAAATTAAGGCACGTTTCACCATTATGGTGCGTTAAAATGTGAGGACCAATAATTCGACCTCCAAAATACCACACCAAACATTGACGGCCCACCAGCCCTGATGTTGAATTTCTTGCATCCAACGAGGATTGGTTCTGGATCAATAATGCATGTTATGACGATTTACTACACCATCACTGCGGAATGTAGCCTCGTCAGTCCACAATACTTGCGATAACAGATGTTGATTATCTATGAGCATATTCGACAGCCAATAGCAGTAGTCTAAACGTTGCTTATAATCAGCTGCAGTCAGTGATTGATGAAGGACTACATGGTATGGGTATAATCTAGATTAAAATTGAGTTATGGTTTTTAATAGCTATAACTTTACTACTTTTAATAGCTAACTTTTATTTAAAACTTACTTATGTTCTTTCACAATACGCTGAACAATAGTTTGTGTTAGTCCCAAGTCATGAGCTCTTGCTCTTGTGCTACTATGTGGATTAATTTCGATTTATGCTAGAACATTTATAACATTTTCTTCCGTTCGGGATCTGCGTGCTCTGTGAGTAACTGGGGATGAGTTGTTCCTTTAGCTCTCAATTGTTGTGATAATCGAGTAAAAGTCTCTTTTCGTAATGCCGTCTGTCTGGAAAACGAGCAGCATACAATAGTGCAGCAACAGTAGAATTCTGCATGCACTCGAAATATACTGCAAGCATATCATATGCTTGCTGGTTAGAGGGCATTGTTGCCAAAAGAATGTGGCAATAAGTCAAAGAAACTCATATCACAATACACCCGCATACACCGCAAAACCGGAGGTAATTTTATGAGGAAATTTCTTGATAATGATACTGACATTGATAAAATTAATGTTATTGTGGATACAACGTCATTATGCATTGTTGGTTTGGTAGTGTTATTGGATGATCGTGGTACTAAAAAATCATTACCGTGGATCTGAAATTAAAGTAGGTATAAAATTGAAACCAACAAAGATATCGACTCTAAATTTTTAGGGTATAGGCGAAACTTTATGCTTTTTCTGACTAAAATATAAAAAACATACCATTCTATTTAATATTTTGAAGAAAATCGATAAAATTCCAGCAATATTTGGAAAGCGTCCTCTAGTGGTTTGTTCGTTAATCAAACTTAACTTTTTAATACATCAACGAATAGCGCAAGAAAAGACTTTTTAAGATTCGATGACTGGTTCTGAAGGTAATTACGTGTTTGTCTGACAACTTTCGTAGCTCCCTCTACGGAAAACCTGTGAAGTTAAAGAAAAACTGGGTAAAATTGTCCCAAAAATACAACTACGATATTTCCAATATACCTTTTCCTTAAGTTTCTGTTACTTATTAGACATTTTTTAATTTACTACAGCAGTTACGCCACCTAGCGGTCTATTTACAAACTTTAAAATTATTTCCAGCATTTTCTCATTTTTTCGAAGCGGTTTCTGGGATATAGCCGACGTCCTTCCTTAATGACACCCGGTACAGCTAAAGGGTTACAAACGTTAGGCAGGACATCTGTAGCTAGGAAATCGGTAGTGTTTTCTATGCAGTTCGCAAACTGGCAAAGGGAAAATCGTTATATAGTGCGAAATTAGCGCCCAAAAGCGTCGCTCCAGGACAAGCTCGCACCGCACAAGAATAAAAACGCTAGGCGTTTCACATCCTCGTATATTGTTAACAGGGCTGTAGGCAGCCTACAGCGATATAATGTTGACAGATGGTCTCATTCGCCAAAATTCTTAATGAGACGGACATAAACATTATTAAAACAAGGACAATTTGATCATAGAACTAAAATCGGGCCTATTTAGTACGGTTGTCAAGCAAGGGTACCTAAATTTGAACCTGATACGCATAATGGTTCAAGAACACCTCACGTCATCGGATGTATTAACTGCAACGTGTAGGGACATACACAATCTAACTGCGTGGAAGTCGAGCACATATGGCAAGTGTGCGGCTAAACACAAGCTAACGGATTGCGACTCAATTACAATGGACTGCATAAACTACCAAAACTTAAGTATAACGAAAGAACACGCGGCTTACGACGGCAGGTGCCCGGTGTATCAAAGATTGTTGCAACTTATTATCAATAGAACAGACTATAGACTCTAGTAACCAAATGTCAGATACCATTGACAAATTAAACTTCAGCCACTCTTGGATTGGTAAAACTCTAGAAGAAATTCGGAATAGTATTATTTTGATACAAGAGCCAAGTACGAACATAGGCGTGCTAAAAATTATGTAAAATTTGAAACAAAGGGCTCTAAAGCACCTATCCTGATGCTTCAAGGCACCCAGGTAATATTGCTAACCGAATACTCCAATAAAATTATAACAACAATGTGCCACAGAATTTCATTTGGTTGAAACGGTCCTAAATAGATATAATAAGGTTTTAGTAGCCAATGACTATAATGCGTGGGGCGGAGACACAACTAATACTAGGGGAAACGCTCTATAACATGACCAATGCACATAACCCCTTGACAGCCAATAACCCGCACAGTAGCTATACCTTCTAAACCGCGAACAGCGCCTCGTCAGTTGATTTAACTCTCCACAGAGACGTCGAGGTCATAAGCTGGCAGGTCCACGATAAAGAAACTTTGGGAGACCACGAACTAATTAGTTTTTCCTTAGAGACCGAATTTTTACAGGAACTCGCACCTAAACGTTTTAGGCACTGCAAGGCGGACTGGTCAAAATTCGAAGTACTTGCCAAAAGTATTTTCAACCTAGCATCTTTGATAACATCAGCAGTGACCAGGACGCCGAAAAGGTAGAATAGTAGGCGTAGAACAAATGTGTTGTAATAAGTAAAAAGTCTATGCCTAATGCGAGGCCCCGCTATGCTAAAACGCAAAAATCGATTTAGTGGTCTCCCGAGCTAAGCGCACTCAGGGGGCAGGTTAGGAAAACACGAATGACTTCCCGAAAAGAGCAGAATACGACAGTAAAGGCTGAGAAAGTCCAGATATATAGATACCTAATGAGTATAAAAATAAACTGAAAGAGGGAAGAAATAACTAATTTAAGGCTTATTGTACGAATCATTGCACACAAAACCCAAGGGGCACTATACAAAATCCTACCTAAAGGGAAATCTAACGTTAGCGCAAATAGGACCATACTCGACACCACGACAGGAACTCTTCACAAGACACTGAACTTGCCTTGACATAACACAGGACACACACACACACACACACATACCTAAAACCGTTAGGAAAAATGCTAAAGAGTTTCCCAATAATGACATAACAGCAGACCATCCCTGACGTCATAAGGTTGTTACATCAACTACTTTTCTTACCACCCATTACAACAAAAAATTAACATCATTACAGGAATTAAAAATAGAATTGTAAGAATATCACTCCAACCTTCATCCAGAAAAATTTAAATAAACTAATAAAATTTTGATCAAAAACGATTATCAACAAATTAATCTGTAACACAAGAACTCGTCGAGCAGTTGTGAATAGCATGGTGATCGCAGAAGAGAGCAACACCAGATTTGGTAAATTGCCGTTCATAAAAAATCTTACACCTAAAATTACAAATGTATTCAAGGACTTCAACATAAAAATTAGTAAATATAATGTAAAAACAGTCAACAAATTGTTTTCCAAAGTCAAGGATGCTACTCCTGTGCTGCTTAGCTCTAATGTTATTTACCAAATTCCATGCATTGATTGCACGGAAGTGTAAATAGGACAGATGCCACAATGGCTACGTAATAGAGTTACACAACACAGAAGTAATTGTAAAATTGACAAAAAAATCAATAGCTGTGCTCTGGCAACCCATACTAAAACACTTAATCATCAACCTGACTTCAGAAATGTTAAAATTCTAAACTTTGAAAAAGTATATAAATCCAGATTATTTCTAGACGTGCCACATAAAAAAAAGAAGGTAACACAATGAATGATAAATCAGATACAGAACAGCTTTCAGCAATATATTCGTACATTATTAATTTTAAAGGTTGAAGACAATTAGTTAACATTTATATAATTCAAATTTGCCGCGTTTAGTATATCTCAGTGACTTAACCTAAGTAAAATAAATGTAACTTTGACAGAAAAATTTTACTAATGCAAGCACATGTTTGTCATATAAAATTTTCAAATTTATTTTAAAATGTAACATCAGTACTTAATAATCATCAATAATTAGTGACAGTAGAATGTTAATCAAAATCATCTATTAAGCACAATTAGCTAGTTTTCACAAAATAACATGTAAGTAATGATGTATGTGCTCAACTTACTTTAACATTGTTGTATTGTAGAACCCTTCATAACGGAACAAAATAAACGCTCCGAAATATTGGCACATATCAAAGTATATATATATATATATATATATATATATATATATATATATATATATATATATATATATATATATATATATATATATATATATTTCTATTTAGATTTCCACAAGTATTCATGTTTAAATAAGACAATTTTCTTTAAAACTTGTGTAAATAAACGTAAAATTAATTCAACGTTTGAACGTCCTTTGTTCCTTTGTCAAAATTTTTGACAATTACAGAAATTGAAATAAGGTAACTATTTTTTTTTTTTTTTTTTTTTAAAAAATAGTTACCTTATTTCAATTTCTGTAATTGTCAAATAAATTTGACAAAGAACAAAGGACGTTCAAACGTTGAATTAATTTATTTATATATATATATATATATATATATATATATATATATATATATATATATATATATATATATATATATATGTATATCTGCCGTAAGACCAGCCATAATGTACAGGGCAGAAGTTTGGATTACTAAGCCATAAGATAAGATTAAAGTCTGCTAAACTCAATACAAAGACCATTTCTATTGAGTATTGCCAAAGCCTATAAGACAACTCCCAACGCAGCCCTTGAAGTAATTACAGGAATTCCAGCGTTATGGGTATTAGCAAAGAAAAATATAACATGTACACAACCCTTTACTGCTATAACCTGACTCGTACATACCACCAACATAAAGACTACATCCTAGCCTTCGGTGCACAGTAATATCAAACGGCTCTGTCCCATCTGTCCCAAAAGATAGAGATATTATAATATATGCAATCGGGTTGAAGCACGCTAGGAGGTTTGCTGCAGCCGCCTCGGTGTGGCACCACGATACCTTGGTATACGCGAAATGCTCAGCATTGTCCCCTGAATACAACACACAGCAAGCAGAATATATGCGATTCATTTAAGTTTAAACTGGGTCAGAGCGCACGTGGTGGCCCCAAATAATGTAAACCTATTCTCAGACTCTACCTGCACTAAACTCTATAAATAAATATAAACATACAGGCATATATGCGCTAAACACCATATTGGCACTAAGAGAAAAAGACATTTACATCATATTATCGTGGGTCAAAAGTCACGAGTCCGTTTAAAAAAACTCCGCGGTTGACGAGGTTGTTAAAAACCATAAAGCATCTCCCTGCATATACATTATACATCCTTAAAACCCACTATAAATATAGAAACCTCCTGCAAATATCCTTTTGGTAGCAGGTGTGGGCAAACGGCACAAAAACCAGGTTTTACACGAACACATAAAACAGGAATCCTTTAACAGAGTTGCTATGGTAAAAGAAGCGGTGTGGCTATTGACGGGCCATGTCCCGTTTAATCACTATTGCGCGCGCTTTAAAATCAGGCCCGTGGAGGACAAATGCCTATGTGGGAAACTGAGTACCCCTGACCATGTGTAATTATCCACAAAGAGTGGCTCAAATAAGTAAATTATTCAACAAAACGGATGCGACCCTAACTGGGATACTATTACAAATACGCCACAAAGACATAACTTACATGAATTCTCTTAATTAACTGGTATCGGGGTTTATATTGGGAGAGAAAGCTTAGCATCTGCCCATGAAAACGTCTTGTTTATATATTTATTGGGCTATTCGGTTTATCCTATCTTATCATTAGTAGTATCTCTGCTTTATTTTATGTTTACTTTATCTAAAGACTTATTTATTTGTCTATTTATTTATATACTTTGTTATGTTTCAGTTGCTTTTTTATAAAGTTGCATTTACATGTCTGCTTTAATTTACACGTTTGTTTTATCCTGTTTTATACTTTTCTAATTTATACTAATTTATGTGCACCCGTTATGTCCCAATTTCCCGTATGTGTACACCCATACGAACCAAGTACCCGAAAACTCAAATTTCATTGCATTAACGTATTTTAACACATGTTCATTTTGTCACCAATGAAGATTGTCGTCAATAAGGTGATAATAATTAAATTAAAACAAATATAGCAAACAAGAATGACGGGAAATGAAATACTTACAAACAAAAGAGGACATAACTTCCCCACAAACTTTTAGAAGCGTGTAGTTGGAATCAGTTTTCTTGACTTAGTTTCGATGGATAGGGAGTAGAACCGCCTAAATACTTCGGGTGGGTGGACGAGGCCTCAGGCCTCAGTTATATATATATATATATATATATATATATATATATATATATATATATATATATATATATATATATATATATATATATATATATATATATATATATATATATATATATTGTGTGGTGTGTGCTGTGTGCTGTGCGTGTGCGTGCGTGCGTGCGTGCGTCGTGCGTCGTGTGCGTAGTGCGTGTGCGTCGTACGTGTCGTGTGCGTGTGCGTGTGCGTGTGCGTGTGCGTGTGCGTGTGCGTGTGCGTGTGCGTGTGCGTGTCGTGTGCGTGCGTGCGTGCGTGCGTGCGTGCGTGTCGTGTGCGTGTGCGTGTGCGTGTGCGTGTGCGTGTGCGTGTGCGTGGCGTGTGCGCGTGCGCGTGCGTGTGCGTGTGCGTGTGCGTGTGTGTGTGTGTGTGTGTTTGTGTGTGCGCGGGTGGCTTGTGACGTGCTAATTGGTGTTCAACTTTCATTTACGGAACGAATTGACCTGTGCCGGTAACAAAGTGACGGTGTGTTTGAACACGTTCTAAATTGCTCTAGTATTCATTCTATTAATTTCATTATGTACGTGTTCAAATTTTGTAATAAGAGTAAGTCGTTGCTTTGTGTTGATGATTTGATCAATTGGTTATTTTATGATTATCTTACAATATGCAGAAATGACGCTATCGTAATATTTAACATAGCCGTCTTAAATTACAACTCGCATAACACGGTCCTGTTATTCTTAAAACCGCAATAATTAAAAAAGTGTCAGGTATAGGAAACCCAATATAAAATCGAAAAAGAATTTATTTCTGAATCACTTACAAAATACAGGGGGTTCCACTTCAAAAAATAATCGAAATATTAAGTCATTGTACCATCATAGCAAACACCTTGTACAACGATATTTAACTTTTAATTTTTGGGATGACAGTACGTGTGCTTGACAAACGTTTGACAAAATAGTTTTGATTAGATTAGATTTTATTCGTTGTGTTTGCATACGTCAATTGTCCTAAAAAGTTGAATAACTCTGTAGCGACTGATCCTAATTAAAAAAAAAACGTTACCAGATAGACAATTGATGACAGAATAAGAATGTCTAAAAATATACGGCGTGTTCCATTTAAAATATTTAAGTTGGATACTGGCATCCGAAAATGCAACACCCTGGAGAACTGTAGACATTTTTCGGTTATGGAGAAGAAGCTAATACACGACTTTCATATTTAAAGATTTGCACTATCTAAAATAGTTACGTAGCAACATACTCACTAATTTTACACCCTGCATATACAAGAATAGTGATACATATGTCTTCAGTTGTGATTCAGCATGAGATATCTTGTAACATCTTTAACTGTTACAAAGCAACATCCACAGGCAGAATGGTATATGATGGATATATCGGTTTGAGGGGTAGATGATTTTGAGGTGAGGGAAGCATTGTACTTTACCCTAAAATGCGCTTTCAACTGGAAAAGGCGATTAAAACGAACTGTTTTCCAGAATCTTCGTAACACATACCGAACTCGATACACTGGTGAGAAGATACTGCATTGCATTCTTCACCGGTGATGGCGCAGGTAAATTCTGATTCTGCGCTGCGGCACTCGCAGATAATGCTAAGTACATGTGGGAATAGGGATATTCTCTGATTAGTCCTCCATTACCTCTACTTGTATACAGACAGTAAGTCTTCCATACTAGTGGGGCGCAGAAAAATCATTACTTCTTATTGTACTCTAGTGTTCAGTCTACAGTCCGAGAGGTACCTTCACCTATCCTGGCCTATGGGTGTGTTGCATATGTGGACGACCGATCATCTACAACACATTCAGGTACCAGAATAGTCGAAAATGCTTGTATCCTCACCTTCTGATGCGCTACATGACTGGAGGATAAATCACCTTTCTCAGTTTGAGACCATTCATCCTCAAATCTAGCAATGCATCCAGGGCTTAACATAGTATGCAATAATACCTTATTTTCTCTCAAAGGTGATGGTTGTGGTTTTACCTCAGATGGCTCACATATTGGATTTAAGGTGAGCAGTATTTCTTCCTCGGTCCATTACCTCATCCAAGTCTTCCGCTCGAGCTGGTGGTGTATCCAAAACCTAAAACGGCGTTTCTCAGTCACCCTTGGATAAATACTGCAGTCCCTCCTCTAAGTCGCTTTCAGCACTTCATCTGTGAAGTAGCTCTATTGCATCCTGCGTCTAAACCATTTGACGTACCCCTTGCAGCAACCCTCTCAGGGGTGTATCATCTTGATTTACTACCACTGCGTGACATGTGATGTTCACTCTACTACCCACTGTTTCTAGTAGATCATGCGCCACATGTAGTCGTAACGTAGTTAAATCTAAAGAAAAAAAACATTACTGATCTGAAAAAAAACAACAATACTAGTTGTAACAAAATTATTCAGGCGCTTTCTTACCTCTGTTTGACAATGATATATTGTCCACTACATCAGCGCAGGAAATTGATTAATGAAGACATTTAAGAATTCTTCTAAGCCCAATAGAAACTTAGTGTAAATACGTATGAGCAGAAAACCACAATACTAGCTATATAAAATTTTTTTTACCTCTGCAGATAATAGCTTGTTCCTCGCATCATCACCTCTACAAATGACGGGATTTTGATCTATTAAATCTAAAACCGCACAGTATTCTTAGTGCAAATGCATAAATCCAAGAAAGAGCATAGTACAAATATACAAGAGAAAACATGAAATTTTATTAGGTCCAAATAGAACTAACATTAAGTACATAAGAAAACGCATGAAAAGACCCAGAAGATCAAATATCTGTAACAAAGAAGTGTTACAGAGATCGCACTACCTGCACAAAGTATGCTCGTCAAAATAACCAACAGCTTATCGGCCAGATTCCAGAATTTAGATTGGTTCCCGACAAACCCTTTCGTAAAACAGGCGTAGATTTTACCGGCCGCGTTAATCTGCGATATTCCTCTGGCTGAGGTGCAAAATCATACAAAGAATACATCTGTGTGTATGTTTTCATGGTAACGCGAGCCATAAACCTAGAAGCTGTGTCCGATTTAACCGCAGCTGGATTTATTTCTGCGTTCCGGAGATTCGTAGCCTGAAGAGCATATTGTGAGCACCTATATTCTGACAACGGTACAAACTTCGTAGGAGCTGAGAAGGAATTGAGAGAGATGTTAACCCGTGCTAAGTCGCAGATATCTAACGAAATTGTCCAACTTCTAGCAAATGAAGGTGCGTCGTGGAACTTCATATCACCCCATGCCCCGAGATTTGGAGGTTTGTGGGAAGTAGGTGTCCATTCAATTAAGGTACACCTAAAACGAATAATTGAAGATACCAAACTTACTTTCGAAGAGCTCTCAACAGTACTGGCTCAGATAGAAGTGTCTCTAAATTCTGGTCCTATCTCATTTTTAAGTGACAATCCAAACGACCCACTGCCTCTCACTCCGGATCATTTTGGTAGGTGAGCCGTTAGTTACTATTCCAGACGAGAACTACGCTGAGACATCAATTTCGAGCCTTAATCGATGAAAAATTACTCAGAGGATGCTTAACGATTTCTAGCGTAAGTGGTCAGATGAATATGTAGTGAACTTAAATCTAAGGATTAAATGGACAACCAAAAGGTTAGAGCCCCAAATTGATAATGTTAGGGATCACAACGATCCACCTGAAAAGTGGTTATTAGCTAGTGTTATAGAAAAGCATCCAGGAAAATATGGCCTATTTCGAGTAGTTACTATCAAAATAATAAATGGTATTGTTAAGAGGCCTTGTAATAAATAATGTGTACTACCTAAACCTGAAAATTGATAGGTGTTGCTAATTAAACTTAAATGTTATTTGAACTGCATCCATGTACCACTTAGTTCTTAAAATAAGCTTTCACGGTGGGCGGAGTTGTTGTTTTCATAAGGTCTATATTTGTTTGTGCCTTTTGTTGTTTTAATCTATATCATTGTAAAAAGAAGGAGGTTCTTTGGTAGTCGAGATGTGTATGACGTATGGTTACAAAAAATGATAGTTTAAGTTAATTTAGTATATCGAGTTTTCACTAGCCGGCGTTAGTTTAAAAAAAAATGTATGTATGACACTTGAGTAAGAAAAGATTTTACAATATTAGAAAATATCGGTGAAATAAGTTTATAGTACGTGCAAAAAACAGTCTCATGTCCTAACCATTATACTGTTGCTAACTTTTTATGTATTTACATCGTAATAAAGTATCACATGTATTTTGCATAATATAACCTACTTCAGAGAGTATTGCGTGGAGATGGACCGGATATAAGTTTCCAATCTCAAATGAACTTCAGCTTGTGATCGGTAAGTAAACGCTCCTTATAACTCACAAAGTTATATATATTTTTTATAGATTTAAGAAAATAACTATAGAAGCTCTAATATAACATCCTCGACGAAATTATTAGATAAGAAATGTCTCCATTTTTTAGCACACTCAACCCCTACATTTGGTACATAGTATGTCATGTTTATCTAATGAAATATTATTACAGAAGGTACCAAAGATGTTCGTCACGGCATGTAATTCATATATGTTAACGATGTAGTTCTATCTTTAGAATGTACTTTGTAACAATAAATTACTATTATCATGTTTACTACCCCGTATGCTATCATCCCCAATGTGCTGCTGACGTTATATATATATATATATATATATATATATATATATATATATATATATATATATATATATGGTCATAGTGAAACTTAGCATACATGCTCCTGATACCCCCGAACATCATATATTGGAGGAAACGTTCTGGAATGACGAAGTGATGCCACTATGTACATATTGATTTCACAACGCCCATATTATACTCTCCTCAGGTGGAAGTTGAAACAATACTTCGTCAGTTGTGTATAGTTGAAGTGTAAATCGTGCCCTGAAGGCAATGGTTGTAAAAAACTTTTATTCATTTCAATGTATACACAACATACTACATTCAACTAAAGCGTTTTACAAATACACAATCACGGTGCTCGTTTTCGAGGATTGGTGAAATTACGTTACTAGGGTCTTCTATTGTTTCTTTATAACGTGACGAGTACCTTGCTAATTGTTTCCATTCTCCTTTTCGCGCTTGCCTATGCTTCAACTCTCATTCCTATACATAGTAAACTACATTTTCGATTCATTGCTCACACCTCCTTTACTAGGTGAGTCATCCGATAAATCATAATTCGGTTGAAGTCGATCAATTTCGTGCAAAACTGTTCCAGTGTTTCATTAAGGTTTTTTATTATTCGTTTCAAACAAAAAATACACGCTTGTCCACCTTCATGCGATTGGAAGTGTTCTTCACAAAGACGTAGTTCTTCACCACATATTAGATTATTGAAATACTAATCACCAGACGCACCACTTCCATATATTTTTTATGTTCAGTATCAAATTATAATAATTGTAATTCACATATTAGTCTTTGCAATGCACTAACACAATTTCCAGCTTTAGGCCACGACTCTGCTCTCTAAAGCATCCACATATTGATTGTTCTTTATTACTGTTCGCATTCTTTATACGCACCGCACTCCACACTTTTTCTACTTTACAACTTTTGTAAGATATACGTCAATATTTATCTTCTCTTTGGCAATTTCTACAACTTCCATATCACATGTTACATGAGCATCATTTAAATCTTGAACGCGACATTTTCGTTGCCACGTTTACTATTTTACGGTAAAATTCAGGAAATTCGGTACCAGACAGTAGATGCAATCAGTAACCTATTATGCTAATCTTTATTTTTAATTCTTCATAAGGTGTTATTTTCTTCTTAATAGTTTTATACGATACAGTTTTCGAACACATCTTCGTTGGTATCCAAGACCCGTCAAATGATCCAAAATAATTTCTAATTACTCCTTGATGGTCCACAGGTATGTGCAATTCCTGCTTATCGAACACAACACCATTAGTCCTTGATACACTCAGTCTTACAACTGGTACAAAATTTAGTTGCGGTAACAGACCGACACTCAGGTATTTCAACTTACTTGATTTATGAAGTACTGTACGTTATTAATTAAAATGTCGGGACATTCACTTGAACTTATATTCCTCTACAGCTTGACATAATGTTTTCCATTATACACGACACTGACTCCAAACTTATTAATCCCCATTTATATCAAACCCTCCCTACCCCCTTATATATCCATTTTAGTTCTCATTCAGCGTTATGAACGTAACCTCGGCAACCGCTTCAAGATTGAACTGCATCAAGGATATTTTACCGTCTTTCTACTTCAATACACACCCACACCGTCAGCTAATTCACCGCAACTAGATTATCAATCCTGATCGCTGTACAAGGTCATACTTACCTTAAAATGGAAAACTCCACACATATACGAACACACCATTTCCAGTAGTATGTCCAACAATCTCATTATATGATGGTTGGGAGTTTCGTGGGTGCTACCAACTATCTGATCTGTTTAATCTTAGTAGGCGGCGAATATGTGAACTAAAAGCCAACTGGTTTCAGTTCCAAAAAAAAGGAGTTATTACCTTCTACACAACAGACGAAGTATTGTTTCAACTGCCACCTGAGGAGAGTATAATATGGGTGTTGTGGTATCAATATGTACATAGTGGCATCATTTCGTCATTACAATAGTTGAATTAAAAAATCAATTGAATATCGCGTTTTTGAGTTTTTTGGCAAAATAACTTTTTTTAAAGTAGAACACCATGAATATTATTAATTTTTAAGAATCTCCATGAAATTTGAAATATAAATAGTTATAAACTTTTTGCTAGGATGAAAAATAACGGGGTTATAAGAACCTAAACCTAAACTAATTCTGAACTAATTTAGAAGGCTACGGAAACACGTCACATTAATTTATATCAAACGCATAATTATCTTTTGAAACTAGAACTGCTATTGTGTGTTTTGAAAATGGTGTTTTCTCATAGTGAGAAATGTTGCATGTTAGAAGCTTAGAGCAAAAGGATATTACGAGCAGTTATACCCATTTCATTATCAACCGAATCGTCGATATTTTCTAAAACTCTACCGGAAGTTTAAAACTAATAAGAATGTTTTTAATAAATAGGGGTTGAGCAAGAAGTGGGTAATTAGTGAAGCAGTTGAAACGTAAGTTATTGGTTATTTTGAAGCTCATCCCAATAGTTCAATAAGGGATATCCCAATTTGGCTTATCGTACGATTCACAGAATACTGGAGAATCATAAATGCTCCTCCTGTAAGTACAAACCTGTTCAAACGTTACTCCCGGGAGATCCAGAAAGAAGAATACCATGTTGCTATCGGTATGTCAACTATTACCAACAAAACGCCAATTGTTATTGAAATATTCTATGGAGTGACGAGCCAAATTTACCTAATTGTGGAACGTATAACAGAAAAAAACCATCATTACTGTTCCATAGAAATCCCCTTGCAAGCACATCCTGAAGCTCCTCAGATCCGTTGTAGTTTTAACGTTTGGTGTGGGATAATTTCATCTAGAATTATTGTACTTTTTATTTATGAAGGTTCCCTCACCGGTGAAAGATACGTGGAATTTATACAAGAGATTTTGGATAATTTTTTGATGAAATACATCTTGTAAGCAGACAAAGTGTCATTTTTCAGCAGGATGGACCACCTGCTCACAACTATTGAGAAACTAGACATCTGAATAATATTTTTAATGAAAGGTGGATTGGAACTAATGTACCGATTTCATGGCCTCCAAGATCACCTAATTCGACCCCACTCGATTTTTTCGTGCGGGGTTAACTGAAAAATCGCATTTATTTAAGACGATAAAATAATGTTGTTGCTCTCAAAAATGTAGTTCGAGAAGAATTTTATTAAATAGATGGCAAGTCGTCTTGAAAAGTGCTAAAGATGTTCATAACAAGGTGGCAAATGTCTTCAGGAACGAGGTGGAATTTTTGAACATCTTCTTAAATAGAGGTTAAATACGGTTAGAACCTAGAACAAAATGCTGTGTGATGATCAAATTAATGGTTTTCAGTATTTTTTATATTTGGAATTTTCTATATCGTCATAACTTCATTATAAATATCGTAATGTGCTTCCATAGCCTCCCAAGTTAGTTTGGAATTAGTTTAGGTTTATGTACGTTAACCGATGTTGCAGCTGTAACAATAAAGAGTTACCAATGCTTCGCACTTGATTTGGATCACCTTATATATATATATATATATATATATATATATATATATATATATATATATATATATATATATATATATATATATATATATATATACTTGGGCAAAATTACATGATAATTCAAATACCGATAAGAAAACCCAACATTGTTGTCAACTTTCTAAGATGTCTGAAAATAACTAAAAATCGTCCAAATCTTCAATCGGCTATATATTCAAAATACGAAAAAGTTAGAAGAGAGACTTTTGGTAGCTATTTTTACGAAAAATAAGAACATGCTAATAAAAGATTTTTTTATTAATTAATTTTTGAGCTACAACCCAAACATACATTTTTTTAAATGGCAATTATAGGTGGTTATGAACTCGTTCGACGGTTTATTTTTTTCTGATTTCAAAAATGTATAGCTTGATATGTTTAGTATTATTAGTTAACTCACAATTTAAAAAAAATTGTAATTATAGTATTTACTAAACAAATGCAACGTTTCCTGTGGTGTGTTGTGACAAAAGCAAAACTCTTCATTAGTTGACTGTCAAACAGTAGATATTGAATTATTTGTTGTAATCAGTTGTAGTTCGTACTTAAATAGAGAATATTAATTTATTAATGGCTTATTCTTCTGAAGAAAGAAATGATATGCTTTTTTGCTATTACGTGTCTAAAAGAGATGCTAATGCTGCTTCGGAATTATACCTTCAAACTTATATGGAAAGAAGACAACCTCATGTGAGATTATTTGCCAAACTCGAATCAAATAAAAAAAAATATGGGGCTTTTACTAAACCTCAAAATTTTAAAATTAATGTTGACACAGAAACAAAAGAACGTGTTTTAGCTTACGTCGAATTTAACCTACTACATCTCTTCGTGAAACTGCGAACGAGTGCAACACTTCCAAAGATGGAGCGCACGTTATTTTGAAACTAAACAATTTTAAGCCATACCATTTTTATATAGTAAATACATTGCATGTTGAAGATTATCAGAAAAGATTACGTTTTGCTACATGGTTGATTAATCAAAGTCGAACAAACAATCAATTCTCGAAAACCATTCTTTTTACCGATGAAGCAAAATTTACAAACAACGGCATCTTCAATAGAAAAAATCATATCCAATGGTCCCAAGAAAATCCTCATATTACTGTTGGGAGGAGAGATCAATATACTTTTTCAGTAAACGTTTGGTGCGGTATTATTGGTACCAAAATCCTTGGGCCGGTTTTTTATGAATACAATTTAAACTCTGAAAGATATCTAACTTTCTTACGAAACGAATTTGAAGAAATTTTGAACGTAATTCAAAATTTGAATTATTTTCAACACGACGGGGCACCAGCACACAATGGATTACTTGTGTGTAACTATTTACAGGAACGTTTTAATAATTGGATAGGAAATCGAGGTCCAATAACTTGCTCGCCGCGATCTCCAGACTTAACCCCCTTGGACTTTTTCCTGTGGGGTGCAATTAGAGACAAAGTGTACCGAGTAAAATCTGGTGATCTAGACGGTTTAAAAAATAAAATTTGTGTTGCTATACAACAAATTAAAACCCAAAGTGTTTTAAAAGTTCAAGACAAAATTTTGAAACGATGTCAGATGTGTGTTCAAAATAATGACGCACTTTTGTGATTGTGAAATCTGTTTATATTTTTTGCTGTTACTCTTCGTTGTAAGTTCAACTTATTTAGAACTTTCTTATTTTGATAATGTAGTACATTGTTTCTTGTTGTTTCCACAAATTTAGAGTAGAATATGAGCTTATTTTGTTATTTAAATGTTCACGGCACACTTTAATTTGTTTATTAAATATTATAATTACGTTTTTTTTAAATTGTGAATTAACTAATAATATTAAGCATTCAAAGCTATACATTTTTGAAATGAGAAATAAATGAACCATCGTTTCCATTTAAAAAAAAAATGACTTTATAGGTTTTTTGAATCTACTTTTTATTGTCCATTTTTGATCACCCTGTATGAATGTATTACAAAAATATCAATACAGCCCATTAGAGTAGGTCCCCATTTCCAAGGCAACCAACCATAACTAATTGATAAAGGCTTCGTTTATAAAAGATTTCCACCTATGTTTTGGCCTGCAAACGTCATTTTTGACAAAAACTTTGAAATTTGTCATAAACGGTTAGACTTAGGTATAGGACATTATACATGAAATGTGTTGTATGTAGAATCTAAATATGTAATAATATATAGGGCTTTCTGTTTAAAAAAAAATTTTAAATTACTACTAAGCTTTTATGATCTACCCTGTATAATTAAAAATATTTTTGGAGTATGCACCAGAACATATCTTACAACTTTTGTATTTAATTTTTTTTGTATCTCTTTAAATAAAGAAGATATGGGACTTTGTCACACTAATGCGCCACCCTTGTATATATATATATATATATATATATATATATATATATATGAAGGTCTGAAGACGGCGCTTCGATCAAAAACTATAAGTTAGACGTCTAAGGGAAACCGCTTACAATGCTTTGGAAGCTTTGTTGATAAAATTTGAGCATTAAAACGATTTTAAGAAAAACTAAAACAGCCCTTACTCATGGGCCTATTGTTATTACCTATTCACACATCTCGAATTTAGTCTTTAGCCGTTTACGAAATGTTTTATTTTAGGCTTCCAACAGATGACACTATTAGTTAATGGTTCCGACCCCACAAATAAATATCCATAACAGTTAAATGGGGACTTCGAGGGGCCACAAAATGACCTATTTCTCCCAATTCATTTTTTGCCAAACTTTCGGTTTAACCAATGGCGAACGATCCGAAGATAGCGAGCTAGGCATCCATCTTGTTGAAAGTACATTGAATTATAATCATTTAAAAGTATATTATCAATTTATTCATTAAAAAGTTTGTAGCACTTCTAAATAATTTTGATGATTTAAACTTCCGTCAAAAAATACGGACCAAGAGTCCCATGGTACGTAAGCGCGCACCACACAATAACTTTTTTAAAATACTGTCTCCGGTTGGGAATTGTAAAGTGCGGATTTCTCTCAGCCCAATATGGGCAGTATTGAGATGAAACTACACCATTGGTACAAAATTCATTTGAAAATACAATTCTCTTGTAAAAGATTTTTTCGGCTAAAGTTTTGCCGGCCATCTACAAACAAAAATAACAAACGTTTAGACTCATCGCCTTCTTCCAAAGTTGTCTAAAAAGGGGTTAAACGGTTTAATATTGTTATCTAGTAATATTTTTTGAGTAAATGATTTTGAAATTCCCGTTTGTAGAGCTCTATTTCTGAGTAATGTACGGGGATTTTCTTCAACTAAATGTAAAACTAAAACGGATGCTGCATCAGTTGTATCTAAATTTTGCCTTGTTTTTTTAACATTCAGAACAAAACCAGTTTCTACAAATTTTTTTACTAATTTTCGGATGGCCACATGAGAAATTGTTGTTTTGGGCATTTTTCGTTAAACTTGTTGATGGCAGCACGCTACCAAAAATCGCCAGTAGCGTAAAATTGAATTAAGAATATTCTATCTTGTAGAGTTAACATTATAAGAAGTTTATCAGCACTTACGCAGTACCTACTGCGTAAGTGCTGATAAACTTCTATGGTAATGTAAATATGATGATGAAATTCGCTTAATCAAATTTTGTATCACTTTTTAACCCTCGGAAGAGTGCGCCCGTGGCAGAATGCTGCATATTCTCATTTTCGCTGGATAGAAACAATACCAATAATCCATTTTACTCAACGCGTTAAGGTATTCCTACTTCAAACCCGTTACCCCCACATGCAATACATACGACTATCCTGCGTCCAATCGGTCAGTTAATATTCGATTTTTAGTGATACTGTCAATTTTTCGGAGTTTGTCGCAGCGCGCCTTGTCATGTAAGTAATATTTTCTTAGTTTTTCTTTTGCATTTTTATGTAACATAATGTGAATAAATGTAAAAAATTTATTAATTTTTATACAGTTTCTTTTCAGTGATAAACTATGTGTGAGACATTCATATTTCCCAGATTAATTCTTACGTACCATATTGTTATAAAATGAAAAAAATGGTACGGATTTTTATGAAGTAATGCAGGATATCTAAAAAATATAATAATTTTTTTTTATTAAGTCACAAACATTTTTAAGACCCGACGAGTTGCAAGCTGCATTAGAACGAATACTAAAAGAGTTACAAGAATAAAGTGGGGAAGAAGGGGAGCTAAGTGAATCGGAATGGGGGGGCAGATGGGACAATAAGGAAAGGTTTATGTCAGTGAGTCGGAACAATCTGAGTTTAACAGTGATTTGGATTTTGAAAATAAGTTCCAACAGAAAGGTGACTACTAGTTTTTTTATAGGAAAATATCAAGAGAAGCTTTGGAAAAATACACCTTTTCCTTGTGGTAAAACTGAGACTAAAACTATCATAAAAATATTACCCGGTCCAAAACCAGTCGCTAAAAGTATACCTAAAGAAATAGATGCCTTTTATTTGTTTATTACAGAAGATATGATTCAAGATATTATTACTAACACTAACATACATATTTAGAAAAAAAGGTCTGATGTTGGATACTTCAGAGAAAGGGATGGTCGAGATACTGCAAAAATTGAAATGAAGGCATTACTTGGTGCTCTGTATTTTATTGGTAGAAAAAATATCTGGTGTGGAACACCATACGACCTTCTAACCTACAAAGTGGAAATTAAAAGAAATGAAATAATTTTAATAATATTTTTTACCTCACAATACGAAAGTATTGAGATGTATTGTAATCGGTCGGCGAAATTTTGAGTGCAGCACTTTAGTTTTTTGAAGTATCGCAAAATAAAGAATTGATAGAAAGTAGATCCCAGCGTATTATTAAAGAGGATTCAATTTTCCTTGAAATGAGTTACCACGCTTAAAAGTTGCTTTACCGTAAGTTGGAAGAAAATAGATTCAACCATCAAAGTTTCAAAATGTGTGTCTGTCTGTATGTGTTCCAGCGCGATAACGTCCCCAAAGATAATCCGATCGTCATGAAGTTTGGTACCCTGGTTCAGATCCATGACGGAATGATGAACCCTTGAGCGAAATCTGTCCAGTCAAAGTGGCGGAATTCCTGATCTCGACTATTATAGAGTGTATAAATACAAGCGGCTGTTCGTAACAAACCGCCACGTCTTTACGTAGGCAACTAACTAACCATCCGAGAATTGAATATCTACCAAGTGTTTTGTTTGTTCGTGAACTCCTCCGGTAGCGCAGTGGGAGCGCGTTTGGTTGATGTCTGCGTCTGGGGCCCAAGACGCATAATGTACGAGGTTTTTTTATATTATCTTATTAGACGTTTTAAGGCATTTCTGGCCATTTGAAACGATTTTTGAAAAAAAAAATTTTTTGGCGCTCTGGTAAAAAATTTTCGAGTTTTTTTCATTTTTACACGTTTTGAGCCATTTCTGACCATTTAAGACGATTTTTGAAGAAGAAAATCTTTTTTGGCCCTTTACTAAAAAATGTTCGAATTTTTTTTTGCATTTTTAAACATTTAGAGACATTTCTGACCATTTTAGATGATTTTAGGGAAAAACCTTTATGACTCTTTGGTGAAAATTGTCTGAAAAAACATCAGACCTTTTTTTCTGAATATATATGTTAGTGTTAGTAATAATATCTTGAATCGTATCTTCTGTAATAAACAAATGAAAGGCATCTTTTTCTTTAGGTATACTTTTAGCGACTGCTTTTGGACCGGGTAATATTTTTATGAAAGTTTTAGTCTCAGTTTTGCCAGAAGGAAAAGGTGTATTTTTCCGAAGAGTCTCTTGACATTTTCCTATAAAAAACTGGTAGTCACCTTTCTGTTGGAATTCATTTTCAAAATCCAAATCACTGTTAAACTCAGATTGTTCCGAATCACTGACACATAAATCTTTCCTTATTGCCCCCTCTGCTCACCATTCCGACTCACTTAGCTCCCCTTCTTCCCCGCTTTAGTCTTGTAACTCTTTTAGTATTCGTTCTAATGCATCCTGCAACTCGTCGGGTCTTAAAAATGTTTGCGACTTAACAAAAAAAAATTATATTATTATATTTTTTAGATATCATGCATTACTGCATAAAAATCCATACCATTTTTTTCATTTTATAACAATATGGTACGTAAGAATTAATCTCGGACATATGAATGTCTCACACATAGTTTATCACTCAAAAAAAATTGTATAAAAATTAATAATTTTTTTACATTTATTCACATTATGTTACATAAAAATGCAAAAGAAAAACTAAGAAAATATTACTTACATGACAAGGCGCGCTGCGACAAACTCCGAATTGACAGTACCACTAAAAGTCGAATATTAACTGACCGATTGGACGCAGGATAGTCGTATGTATTGCATGTGGGGGTAACGGGTTTGAAGTAGGAATACCTTAACGCGTTGAGTAAAATGGATTATTGGTATTGTTTCTATCCAGCGAAAATGAGAATATGCAGCATTCTGCCACGGGCGCACCCTTCCGAGGGTTAAAAAGTGATACAAAATTTGATTAAGCGAATTTCATCATCATATTTACATTACCATAGATACCTGCTGCGTAAGAGCTGATAAACTTCTTATAATGTTAACTATACAAGATAGAATATTCTTAATTCAATTTTACGCTACTGGCGATTTTTGGTAGCGTGCTGCCATCAACATGTTTAACGAAAAATGCCCAAAACAACAATTTCTCATGTGGCCATCCGAAAATTAGTAAAAAAATTCGTAGAAACTGGTTTTGTTCTGAATGTTAAAAAAACAAGGCAAAATTTAGATACAACTGATGCAGCATCCGTTTTAGTTTTACATTCAGTTGAAGAAAATCCCCGTACCTTACTCAGAAATAGAGCTCTACAAACGGGAATTTCAAAATCGTTTACTCAAGAAATATTACTAGGAAACAATATTAAACCGTTTAACCCCTTTTTAAACAACTTTGAAAGAAGGTGATGAGTCTAAACGTTTGTTATTTTTGTTTGTAGATGGGCGACAAAACTTTAGCAGAAAAAAATCTTTTACAAGAGAATTGTATTTTCGAATGAATCAACATTTTCTACCAATGGTGTAGTTTCATCTCAATACTACCCATATTGGACTGAGAGAAATCCGCACTTTACAATTCCCAACCAGAGACAATATTTTAAAGAAGTTATTGTGTGGTGCGCGCTCACGTACCATGGGACTCTTGGTCCGTATTTTTTGACGGAAGTTTAAATCATCAAAATTATTTAGAAGTGCTACAAACTTTTTAATGAATAAATTGATAATGTACCGTTAAATGATTATAATTCAATGTACTTTCAACAAGATGGATGCCCAGCTCGCTATCTTCGGATCTTTCACCATTGGTTAAACGGAAAGTTTGGCAAAAAAATGAATTGGGAGAAATAGGCCAATTTTGTGGCCCGCTCGAACTGTTATGGACATTTATTTGTGTGGTTGGTTAAAACAATTAGTCTGCTCGGAACCATTAACTAATAGTGTCATCTGTTGGAAGCCTAAAATAAAACATTTCGTAAACGCCTAAAGACTAAATTCGAGATGTGTGAATAGGTAATAACAATCGGCCCATGAGTGAGGGCTGTTTTAGTTTTTCTCAAAATCGCTGTTACACTTCAACAATTAAATTTTAATAGCAACAATGAAGGGCAGTGATTAAAAAAACATTAAATTTTTAGAATATGTTCAAATTATTGTCCTTGTACTTGAATACATTTTTCAATTCTTCTTCCTAAGGATTGACGGCATCTTTGAAATATTCCTGGGTTATGACGGAATCTATCTGCGGATTCCATAATTATTATCCATAGTTGCTCTTCATTATGTATTTCTACAGAATAAACATCATTTTTCATGAATCCCCAAAACGAAAAATGGAGGGGATTAAGGTCGGGACTACGAGCTGGCAAGGGTACAGGTCTCCCTCGACCAATCCACGTATTTCCAAATCTCCTATCCAAAAATTCCCTTGCCAATCGAGAAAAGTGAGTTGGCGCGCCATCATGCATGTAACTCATTCTACCAATAATAGCCAATGGAACATCCTCTAATAACGTATTTAGTTCATTCTCCAAGAAATTTCGATACAGTTCACCTGTCAATCGATTGGGCAATTGAAATGGGCCAATTAAGTAATTGTCAATTATACCTGCCCACACATTAATAGGAAACCCATATTGGTAACTTCTAATTACGGTTTGGCGCTTTTGGATAATTTGCATGCATCGGATGCATTTTTCTCGTAAACAGTTGGTCCTAGCGACTTCAATAAGGTATACCTTTCTGAAGCAAAAAAGATGGGAAAATAAATTTTTTTTCAGTCGAAAATGACATAAAGTGTAAGGCAAAAAAGTTAGGACCGATTTAAACAAAATGGACACCTGTATGTGTCGCCCTCTATCAGTAATAAAAGATCTAAGGTCATATTTGAATTCTGCCTGACAAAAAGCCCTGTAGACGAAATTTCGTCCGCTTATTACATCATTGAAAAAATATGTTTAAAAAAACAAAAAAATAATTAAACTTCAACACCCTATATCTTTTACAGGAAGGCGTTGCGGACCTAAGTTCATAGGAACCTTTTTCTTATTTTAGTGTCCTCTATCGCGTGGCACTATGCATGGCACTTTTTTCTATGTCATCCTGTATATACACAGGGTGTCTAGAATCTACCCACGTTCTATGACTATCTATGTTATTATAAGAGATACACAGTAGGTTAAATTAGCAAAGTTGGGCAGAATTACATGTTATTTCAAATACCGATAAGAAAATTCAACATTGTTGCCAACTTTCTAAGACATCTGAAAATAACTAAAAATCGTCCAAATCTTCAATCGGCTATATCCTTTTTAATGTTCAAAATGCGAAAAAGTTATAACAGAAACTTTTGATAGCTATTTTTACGCAAAATGGGAAAATGTGAATAACAATTTTTTGTAGTAATTAGTTTTCGAGCTACAACCCAAACATATTTTTTTAAATGGCAACCATAGGTTGGCTCATTTATTTCTGATTTCAAAATGTATAGCTTTGTATGCTTAATATTATTAGTTAACTCACAATTAAAAAAAAAACGTAATTATAATATTTAATAAACAAATTAAAATGTGCCGTGAACATTTAAATAACAAAATAAGCTCATATTCTACTCTAAATTTGTGGAAACAACAAGAAACAATGTACTACATTATCAAAATAAGAAGGTTCTAAATAAGTTTAACTTACAACGAAGAGCAACAGCAAAAAATATAAACAGATAGCACAATCACAGAAGTGCTTCATTATTTTGAACACACCTTTGACATCGTTTTAAAATTTTGTCTTGAACTTTTAATACACTTTGGGTTCTAATTTGTTGTATAGCAACACAAATTTTATTTTTTAAACCGTCTAGATTACCTGGTTTTAGTCGGTACACTTTGTCTTTAATTGCACCCCACAGGAAAAAGTCCAGGGGGGTTAAGTCTGGAGATCGCGGCGGCCAAGCTATTGAACCTCGATTTCCTATCCAATTATTAAAACGTTCCTGTAAATAGTTACACACAAGTAATCCATTGTGTGCTGGTGCCCCATCGTGTTGAATATAATACAAATTTTGAATTACATTCAAAATTTCTTCAAATTCGTTTCGTAAGAAAGATATCTTTCAGAATTTAAATTGTATTCATAAAAAACCGACCCAATGATTTTGGTACCAATAATACCGCACTAAATGTTTACTGACCATTTGAGACGATTTTTGAAAAAGAAAATCTTTTTTGGTCCTTCACTAAAAAATGTTCGAATTTGTTTTTGCATTTTTAAACGTTTTGAGACATTTCTGTCCATTTTAGACGATTTTAGGGAAAAAACCTTTGGTCAAAATTTTTTGAAAATTTTTTTTTTTTTGCGTTTTTAACCGTATCATTTCTGATCATTTCAGACGATTTTTGAAAAAAATTTTGTTTGTCCTTTGGTCAAAAACAATAATCTACGTCAAACAGACGTTTAAAACTTCATGACCGACAGAGGTTAATAGACATCTAGATGCTAACTTAAATTAAAAGCAATGAATAATTTTAATTTTAATTTTTTTAGGATAACTATGCAACCTCATTTATACTTTCATACCGAAAACAGGCAATATTGGAAAAAGAAAAACAGTAATCTATGTCAGAATGACGTTTAAAACTTCATTCCAGATAGAGATTCATAGAAATAAATACATGTTAACGTAAAAAAAAATTCCAAGGCCGCCGCTTCTACAAAAATATCAATAATACAGCTTCAGCATGTTTAATCATATTTATTTAATTTTTAAATTTATTACGCTTTACATTAAAAAACTTTGTAAAGAAAATTTATGTAAAACTAAATTTTGTTTAAAAAATACATCTGCACCTTTTCTTATAAGATTAATCGTTATTCAGATAATGAAGAAACTTGAACTAACACTTACATTCTACCTTAGGAAGTATTTTGTTGCGAAATTACGCGTCATATCAAGAAATTGCATAGAACATAACTAATCGATATGTTTAAGGTCTATATCTATTTTTATATCTTTGAAAATGCAGTTCTTTTAGAAATATTTGGTAAAAACCAAAAACTGCCCTTAATATAACCCCCCGCCACAGCTGGATTTCTCCCCAAATTTAACCAGCTCTAAGCCAAATGAAAACAAGCTTAACACCCCACGCACACACGCACACACACACACACTAGCACGCAAGCACCCACCCATCCACACACACACACGCACAGTCTAAATAGCTATCAATAATTTTAAGTGTAAACTTTAATTGTTGTTAAAACACTTTTTATATGCTTATCTAACCACCAACTCAATTCTGCCTTGGCAAGTTACAAAACATAGTTGCATTTAAAAAATTATAGTCACTCTAACGTTGAAAGGTTTGAGAGAAAGGACTCAAAATTAAAGAAATTATTTAAAATTATTTATTTCAGTTGCTCCTGTTACTTCTAGTTACAATATTATATATTTTAAAATAAAAGCAAACACAATAACTAAAATAAGATTTCAATACAGTCTAATGTACGTTTAAATTGTTTTACAAGACACAATAACTTTGATCTATCAAACATAAGGTATACTTTAACTTTCACAGTAACATAAATCTAATTTAGTTTGTATATGCAGCTAATTCTCATTTACATTACATTATAGGTGCTAATTACATGTAATCTATACTGCACGGCAAGTGGTAAGGCTATGTGACTTCTGGCACAAAAGTGACATCACACCAACCAACGACGTGAGCGAGCATTTAAGCCCCGCCCCTTCGCAAGATGGCGGCGACTGACCAATGAGCGACGAGGGCGTGGTCCCGCCCCTGTGACGTCGGTACAATGGTAAAGGAGTTGGGCCCCTTCCCTGATAAGATTATCAAGGGGCTGGCCTATCTGCTGACCAATGAGAGACCTGTCGGCCATCTTGAACGTGTACTTTAGCCCCTGATGGCTTCTTCAGAATGGATCCTCGACGTCTTCCTATGGGGATATTGCATGCCGCGGGGCCACGCAGGTAAGTTCTTCACCGGTGCTGAAGAGACGTCGATGCGAACTACGGAAAGCGGGCATGGTAAATATACACCATTACCTCTCGGCCACCGAGCTTTGTTAGATATGTAATGCAGAATGCTGGATATATAGAAATATTTATGCAAACGTCATACAGCGAATTTTACGGTTGGGAAACATAAAATTAATATAGAAAATCAATAGTATTTAATAGAAAAAAAGAATTCTAGGTACATATTTTTGACCAGGTATCTATATGTCTATAATAGTTTCAATAATGAAAAAAAATAAAATTATACTCTTAATATAGAATCTGCCAATTAAAAGAAGCAATCAATAAATAAGTTTTCGCTGTATTAATTGATAGTTCATGCTATACGTAAGGTAAAACTTGCCTACAATAGCAACTTACCTCCACAGTATTCCTAGAATAGTTAGGTAGTTTTGATTATTAACTATATTAGTCAAATTATCAATTTTAATGTAGTCATAAGTTGATTTCTAGAAAAAAATGTTTTCGCTATGTTAGTTAGTAATACATGTTTATAAGTTGTAATAAATAGTAGAGGCGATGACCCTAGTACATACATCATACGTATTTTGATTATAAAACAAACATATTGATTTATATCTTCATTTATCATTAAAAAATTATGAATTTAAAAATTGATACAGGTAAAACAATTTGAGTGTTAAACAGTCAGGTGAAGTAAAAAAAACAAGCATAATGTATATCATGAAAATAATTATACTAAATGGCGATGATAAGGTAAGATATATATTTATAATTTTTGCGTGAATTTGAGAATAGATAAGTTTAAAGTCCACGATTCATAACACGGTTGCGAATTTTACGGTTGGAAAATATAAAATTAATATAGAAAATCAATAGGTGGACATTGGAATCATCATTCTAGAATAGCTAGGTATTAACTATATTAGCCAAATCATTCACCTTTTGCTTTGATAATTACTATGTAGCATTGTTTATAAAATAATATTCATTGGTGCTATACGTAAGGTAACAAATATATTTATACCTGAATCATTAATTTTATCAATAGATTTTAGATTTCATTGATTACATATTAGATAAATATCACCTAGTCTCAAATTTAATATTTGCGCTAGTTGATAATAATTTGGTAAAATAGCGTGAAGGAGATAACTCTCCAGCAGATAATTAGTCTTGAATATTTACCTTTAACCTGTGATAATTACTTTGTAGCATTGTTTAGAAAAATTATTTATTGCTATACGTAAGGTAAATAAATATAAAATCTACGAATCAATTTTAGAGAGTACATTATACAGACAATTCGAAGAGATAAAATAGTTTTACAAGATGGTAAAATAATATACTGGGTGTTCCATTTAAAAAATGAAGTTTTTGCTAATTGAAATTTCCTGAATTAATGATTATCCAAAAAACACCCCGAACCCCAAACGAAACTTCTACTATGTTCAGACATTTCAGCCATCCTTTACCTTCGTACCTATGAAATAAGTTTAGTTGCTTATCACTGATAACGTTTGTTTGGCAGCATTTATAGTGCACCAATTTTCGTCAAATTTTCATGTTTTTCGTTCCAGATTGGCAACGTCGCGATTTATGGGAAAATAAAAGATGGTGCTAGATTCAGAATTTTACGCTGAATTCGATAGTAAACATATATAAAGGGTGTCCTATTAAAAAAAGTAAACTGTGTGTTGTCTCGTTTAGGCTGAATATCCTGAGTATCTCAAAACATTTTAGAAATGTGTATCTGCGCAAACATAACTTTTATTTGAAACATTTGTTTGTATTTTTGATCCTAAGTAAGTTATTGCACTTCCACATTCTAACGGGCCACCCTGTATAAAAATTGTATTGAAAATTTGCAACATCCATATAAATATTTAACCTGACGTCACAACGAATGAGAGCATCCTTTCAATTTGGTCGGTGCTAGAAAGGAACACATTCGGGGAACAAGGAAAGCAATTTACGCCAAACTAATTTTTCTTATTCTAATGGAAACCGTACATTTTACAATTATTAAAATAATGCATTTAATAATAAACAGAAAATAATGTTGTTGATAAACATGTAATACTAATAAACTAATTAGAAAAACTTTGATGTTATGCCTTACAATTAAAACTATTTACATTTGTAAATAATAAAATTATATTGAAAGTTTGCAATATTTTCACAACTTAGAATTCGTAGGTTTTTACCCGCTATCTAGAAACTAGAAACATATCCTCCTCAATGCATTAGTAAAGCTAATAAATAAGTGTAACCCTTCAAGAGTTTATGCATTCCAATGTTAAAAGGTATGAATATGAAAATAATGTTATCGCAAAAGATAAAGCTATAGAAACTACAGACATCTGTATTAAAAATTTCTTATCAGCGCTAACATATATATTTTGATTATAAAACAAACTTATTGGTATATATCTTCATTTTCCATTAAAAATTATAAAATTAAAAATTGAAACAAGTATAATAATTTATTATTATTATTAACCCATTAGTGGACAGCGCCTTTAGAGGGACGCATACAAAAAGATATTACGTGCGCATGTGGGTGGGAGAAACCACGTGGTGGTGTTGTAACGGTATTTTAAGACTTGAGTCAAAGTATCTGGGTGTGTTTTTGTAACATTTGTGAAAGTAAATTGGAATTAAACCTCAATACGGATGCATCATTATATTCTACTAGAAATGGAGGGTATATATGAATTTTTATTACATGTTAAATAATAGTTAAGAGAATTTTCTTTTTATATACGTAAAATATAATGTGTATATAATCCATTTTGACATAGAACTCTTTGTTTTATCGTATTCATTGTTTTCTATGTTGACGTCAATTTTATGTCCCTTATAAGGGACGCTGTCCTGTATGATTTTTTCACATTGTCACAATTTATTTATAGGCTTACATTGGCTCAGCTAATGGATTGTTTAGAGGACAATGCTGATGAAGTTCAAGGAACAGATATATATATATATATATATATATATATATATATATATATATCCTTTCTACAGAAGAAGATTGTGAAACTGGGGTCAATTGTGATGGATCCGACGATGAACATGACGGTGATGTAAATCACTTACCACGTGGGATATTGAGCGAATCATGTGAAATTGTTCCCCTCTCCCCAGACCATCAAGAATACGATTACGAAGATGAAGACCTTATACCTCTGTCACAGTTGCGGGATCAGTGGAAAAACAATGCAAGTACTCGAAAATCGTATCAAAAATCAAAATGGATTGAAAAACCGGAAGAAATGTCTAACAATAGCCTTACTACAAACTGCATCTCGTCCGAGCCTTCCATTGAAGCAATGAATGGATCCAGTCCACTTGATTTTTTCTTGCTTTTTTTTGACAATAATTTGATGACTGATATTAGAGCAAAGTAATAAACATGCACTACAAAAAAATGTTCAACTTGATTTAACTCTAAATGAGCTTTATGTATTCTGTGGAATACTTTTGGTGTCTGGATATGGAAAATATCCAAATAAAAGACTATGTTGGTCTAGTGATGACGACGTCCCAAAACTTATTTAGAACAGCATGAGACTGAAAAGATTTGAGAAAATTCTCAAATTCATACATTTTAACGGTAACAGCAAAATTATGAAGGATAGTCTGTATAAATTGCTTCCGCTAATAGATAAACTCAATGAGAATTTCAAGAAGTATGGTGGATTGGATGAACATTTATCAATTGATGAAAGCATGGTGCCATATTATGGCAAGCACTACGCGAATCAATATATTAGAGGAAAACCTATACACTTCGGGTATAAAAATTGGAATTTGTGTTCTAGTAACGGGTACATGTATGCATTTGAAGTTTACACAGGAAAAAACTCTGGTAAAGCTAAATAATTTGGTGTCGGTGATGATGTTATTACATCGTTGTTAAAATAAGCGGAAATTCCCAACGGCAAAGGGCATAAAATTTATTTTGATAATTATTTTAGTAGTCTTCCACTATTTCCTTATCTAGCTGAGCAAAATTACTGTGCCGCTGGAACAATTAGGGAAAATCGACTTGAACAGTGCCCTGTTTCAACAAAAAAGGAGTGAAATAAAGAAAACCGAGGAAAGTACAAGTTTTTCAGAAATGATCCCACACTTCTGGTACAATAGCAAGACAATAAGGTCGTAACCGCTGCAACAAATTTCGAAAATAATGAAATTACTACTACTTCTCGCTGAGACAGGTTTTCAAAGTTGAGAAAAGTTATGCCACAACCAAAAATTATTTCGTCATACAACAAGTACATGGACGGCGTGGACAAACTCGATGCTTTAGTGGCAGTTTATAGAACGAGAATTCGCCAAAGAAAATGGTACTGGCCTTTGGTGTCAGTAGTAAATGGATGGCTTTTGATGCGATAACTGCATCCATCTTATTAGCTTTTAGGAGATATATTGTGTTATGTTTTTTAAAGTCCTATGGAGTTAAACCACAGCAAGGTCGTATATCACACACAAATGAAGAAGTTAGATATGATAATTTTGACCATATTATCGTTTACCACGAAACTGATCACCGGTGTGGTTATTGTAAGAAAAAAAGTCAATTTATTTGCGAACAATGTAATGTGGCCTTACACCCAAAATACTGTTTCAAGGAGTATCACACTCTTTGATTTTTTAATAAATAATAACATGTATAGAAAACATAATTAACAATAAATTTGTTACTTTGAACTTTGTTTTGATATTTACATTTAAGTGGATTTTAGGGACGGCGTCCTTTAGAAGGGACGGCAAAAATTTGAAAAAATATTAAGGTTTTTTGACAATTATATATATTTTTTTAAATTTAATATCACGTTGACCATATATTTCAATAAAAATTTGAAAAATTTGAGAAAAACTAACTTTGTCCACTAATGGGTTAAACAATGAGCTGAACCTAAAAACAAGCACAACGTGCATGAAAGTAATTATATCAAATGGCGAGGGAAAAAAGTACATTTATCCTGCATGCTTATAAATAGCGCGAATATCATAACCCTGTAACAGATAATACATCTCGAATATTCACCTTTTATCCTATGATAATTACTTTGTAGTATTGTTTAGAAAAGAGTGTGCATTGTAGGATATGCTGTCTGCATTCTGATATGGAGGGATGGAGCGAAATCTTAAAAATGATCTTTTCTTGAGTAAAAAAAGATGTATTAACCGATGGTACATTGTTTGACAAGTTACATTGTTTAAGATTGATGAAAGTGTACAAGATATTAATACGTTTACATTTTATTTATAAAATTAAAGTAGTAAACAAATAGTTGCAATATGTAGGTGCAAGCAAATTTTCGGCACTTAATTGTAGCAATTGATATTTTGCTACACGTCGAATATTTTCCATCATCGTTTCACACTCGGAGATTATATGATCCGCCTGAAAATAACGATAATAAGTAAATGGTTAAAATAGATTTACATATTTATACAACAATTTCCGCATGATTTCTTAACGCTAGCACAGGTAATAAACGACTAACATGAACTTCTTATCGCTAACATAGATAATAAACAAATGTAAGATAGCTTGGGGGATGCACCTAATCTTCATTCTCATTATTGTGACGTCACACTCGCTATAAATAGAGTGGTAATGTAGATGGATAAGTAGTTAATTGAAATCAATCCGACGGTATGGATGCTTAACAAACGGATACGCTTGATATAGAAAATATATGGGATATTGATGGACTAGTACACCTGAAGCGGCGTCTAAAGATAATGAGTATTGCGGTATAGACATTATTAACAGCTTTGTTGTAAAACGTTTATTATTAACATGGTCGCCATTTATCGATAATTCCACCGTACTCGAGATAGGAAGTTCATTGAATAATAATGACCTTAAACCTGCAGTACAATTATTTTGGGCGACACATACCGACATATACCGTCGGCACCTTGATGTGGAGGAATGGCGCGAAATCTCGAACATTAAAACTGAGTATCTAATACATCAAACTAAAATCTGACGAACCCGAGAAAGCTATCCTTATAGGCAATGGTATAAAAATAGAATTGTTGCTTATTACCGACGAAGAAAAGCGAATCAGAATAAGTAGAAGAAACAATACTGTATTATTATCAGAGTAGGAAATCAACCTATTCTTTTTGGCCCTGATAAATCAGATGCTGAATTATATGAATGATTATCGTAATTATTCGATTTATGAAGATTTTATAAATGAAATAGCAAAGAATCTATATAATGAAGATCTGAGCGATAAAGAAGGTATACTATCTAGAGGCAAATTTTTCTGTCAAAATCTTAGATTGCTTTCAACATTAACAGGACATAGTTATAATGTAAAGGATTATTCAGTTTTAACTGAAACATGTAACTTTAAACATGAATAGACCATATTTGTAAAATAAATGTAAAGATTGACGTATATTATTTAAATCAGTATTTTAATAGAGACTGTACCTAGCGGTACATTTTTAAAAGCGGATTAGAGGTTGATCATCAATACCCATTTCAATTTTTATTATTTCAAAACACTGTAACTAGTATTTTAATTGTAAAATATAAGTACATATAGTGTACATTAGCAATTATTTTTTAGAATTCGCGCTGGATGTTGTTTCCATCTCAACTTCTCGAATAAGTTCGGTTTCTAACTGCCGCATCTCACTTCAACCGAATCAATGAAAAGCCGTGTATTACATATTTATTATCAAATGCAGTAATGACGTATTTGTCAACATTATTCTCCATTTATTATCAAATACATTATTTTAAAATGTATACAAATGCGAATAGTCGGCTTAAATATTTATGTTTAATATAAATCATCATTACATATTGCAAATTTTTATATACGATTTATTTAAAATTCTATTGTAATGCATAACATCAAAGTCTTTTTTTCCAATTTATTACGTTATAAGATTCCATTAGCGTTGATAAGAAATTTTTTAAAACCAGATGAATCCGTGGTTTGTACAGCTGATAACCTCATTGTAATATTTTTTCACATTATCATTATCATTATCCCTCTATCCATCCTCCTAAATGTTCCTGAGTGCTTTAGCACGATAGGCCTAATTTAGCCTGTTCAGGTCCACAATCATAAAATGGAAAAAAGCATTAGAATGCATAATAAAATACTTATCTTTTTTGGGCTTTTTAGTGGTGTATTTTAAATTATACAATTTAAACGTTTCGATAACTCTTACAGTTATCTTCGTCAGTAGAAATATCTGTTAAAATTGTTAAAGGGTTTTTGCTGTTTCTCCTAGACCTTGAAGCAAATGCTTTACCAATTATATGTTAAATTACCACACCACTATAATTTAACATAACACTTGCACTTATTTATAAAGATATCTCTCGGCGAGATTTCACTGAATTATATTATTTGATGTCATGTTTATATTTGTGAATGTTTCTATCATTTTGAAATTGAAGTTTTTCCCAACTTTACACTTACATCATAACCTGATTAAATTTTGTTAAATATGCTTTTTGGCTGACATTTTTCAGCTTCCGCCGTTAGAGAGTGCTCTGATTTGTCATCTTTAAGACAGTTTAACAATATTTAATGTTTAATGACCTAGTCATTCTTTACTAAAATTTGATTTTATAGTTGGCTTTATACGTTTATCAAACTGTTATGTTGATAGCAGGCTGATGTTTATGCTTTAATTTTTTAACTTTGACCAAATTGTTTACATCTTTAACAACTTTAACAGATATTACTACTGACGAAGATATTTGTAAGTGTTATCGAAACGTTTAGATTGTATAATTTAAAATACACCATTAAAAAACTCAAAAAAGATAAGTATTTTGTTATGTGGGATAATGGGTGAAGGTTTACATTTTCATATTAGAATGCATAAATTCGCATTTATAACCATATTGCAAACTTTCAATATAATTTTTATATATGATTGCGTTTTGCATATTAGACCATGCAGAAATTTTATGAAGAATAACTTTTTTTTAATAAAGAATTTTTCCCTATGGTTCCAACCTAAGTAAACACATTTATAATTTCGTGTTTTTTGTTATTTCCTCACCATTTGACATAAACACATTCATGTTTCTATTTTTTTGATTTTCTACATTAATTTTAGATTTTCCAACCGTAATATTCGCTGTATAACGTCTGCATATATACAGAGTGTTCCAGTTTTTGTAGCAGGACTTTAATGGTTTCAAAATTAAGACAAAAAATTCATATAAACATAAGTTGCCAAACGCTTAGTTTTGGAGATATAGGGTTTCAAAGTTTTAATTTTTTTTCAGTTCTATTAATTTATCTTCAAAACTATTTAAAATAATAAATCCAAATTTAGCACACATATTACACTTCTTAAACTCAATATTAAGAGCAGTTTAATGTTTATCAATATCTACAGGGTAGAACATTTTCTGGAGTGGTACACCCTTTATCCCCCCGAACTTTTTCATCCGACGCCTCTAACTCTTAAAAATGCATAGTGTTTGAGATAAATTAGCTGTAATCCATGAACAACTTCCAAATGGTAAGTAACGTCTGATGCTCCCGAAAAAAATAGTGTGCTATGAAAAGAACAATAAAAAAAGGAATCAAATTATGTCAAACCTCACTTTTTGTTTTAAATACGACTTGTGCATAAGAAAGAATGTAATTTATTTACATATCTTATTGTGTTAATTTTTATTGCAAAGGTGATCTTTTAAAATGCCATTTTTGGTTTCTAATCAAGAAATAGCGGACATCCATTTTATTTATGGCTTTGTAAATGGAAGTTCAGCAGCAGCAGCCCGTGAATATAGGCGAAGATTTCCTTTTAGAAGAGCTCCGCATCCTTCAGTATTTGTAAGAGTTCACCAAAAAATTATAAGTCAGGAGTTAAATAATGTGCATGGTCGTCAAAATAATAATCATAGGCAGCAAAGAAATATTGCACGACGAATTTTGCGTGAATTCGACAGAGATCCTGCAACTAGCATTAGAAGGGTATCCGTAACTTTAGGTGGAGTCTCAAATACTACTATTCACCGAACATTAAGACGGGATCACCGATATCCTTACCATCTGCAACCTGTTCAAGGACTACAACCAAGGAATGCAGAACGTAGAGTTGCGTATTGTTGATGGATTCTTGCTGAAAATAATAGCAATCCAGGTTTTTTAAATAATGTTTTATGGACAGATCAATCCTACTTCACTCGCCGTGATGTGGTAAATTTTCACAACCAGCACGTTTGGGCACATGAAAATCCACATGTAGTTCGGCCGAGACATCTCCAACAAGAATTTAGTGTGAACGTCTGGATAGGTATTTACAATAATCACCTTTTTGGGCCCTACTTTTTACCACCTCGGATGAATACTGCGGCTTTCTTGGAATTCTCAGAGAATGAACATGGGAATATGTGGGAACATATTCCCTTAACCCTGCTGTTACCTTCGGGTCTATATGACCCAAAACCAAATTGTTGTTTAGATAACTTTTTTGTTTATTAATATCTAAACTTCGTAGTTAATGACTTTGTTTCTAGTCAATTGAAGAATGAGGTGGCTTGCTTGGTTTAATAAATTTTTTTTTCCTTATTTTTTTAAAAATGATTGTTACATTGATGTTCCTTGGGTCATTATGACCCGAGGCTGTAATACATTAGTAGAACGTATAAATTTGTATTTCCAATTATTTTATATTGAAATTTGAGTATAAATTATATGCATATCATCACACTCTTGTTCAAACGTACCTATGCGAGTTACTACAGCATTTTCGGCAGGTCTGTAGCCGCGTGTGCAAGTCGAAACAGAAACAGACTTGCAACTTGTAGCAGGTATAAATATCATATCGCAGCATACAACCGACAGTTTTGTTTGTTACGTTTCGGACTAAAATTCGGTTTGTTGTACGTACTACTAGTTCTTCTAAAGTGCTGAAATAACAATAATGGCAAAAAAATATCTTAGTGGTGAAGATTTAGAAAAACTTATTGATAATTTGAGTGACATTAGTGACGATGAAGCTTCTGAAGAGGAAGACAATATCAGTGAAGATAGTGATTATGAATAGTCAGATGATGATTTTTTCGACGATGCTGGACGGACAAATCCTACGCAATTGATGCCACCTGCTCAATCGGTTCAATCTAAAGATAATGCCATAATGTGGATGTTAGATCTATTTCCTCAATCAGGGCGTGCAACTACTGCAAATATCATAAAAGTCGCTCCAGGTCCAATTAGATATAGCAATGCACGAGTCCAGGATGTAAAATCTACATTTCAGCTATTTTTCAATAGTTCTCTGGAAAATATAATTTTGAAAATGACTATCATCGAAGATCGTAGAGTGTACGGTGACAAGTGGCAAAATTTAGATGGCATTACGTTGCAGGCGTACATAGGTTCATAACTGTTAGTAGGAGTTTACAGATCGCATGATGAATCTACCAGAAGTTTGTGGAATGCAGAAACAGGCAGACCTCTATTCCGCACAACAGTGTCGTTGAAACGATTTTATTATATATCACGCGTATTACGGTTTGATAATAAAGAAGATTGTCAAGAAAGAAGGCTACGGGATAAGTTGCCGCCTATTAGAGAATTTTGGGACAAATGGGCTGAAATACTACCAAAATTGTACAATCCTGGGCAAAACGTAACTGTGGACGAGCAGCTGGTTGCATTTAGAGGTCGTTGTCCATTCAAGCAGTATATAACAAGCAAGCCAGCAAAATATGGCATCAAAATATGGACGCTTTGTGATAGTGCAAGTTCTTATGCTTTAGAAGTTCAAGAATATACGGGAAACCACCTGGGGGAAAACCTGAGAAGGATCAGGGGCTGAAAATAGTTGTAGACCTTGCTTATGGACTAAGAGGTCAGAATGTAACTTGTGACAGTTTATTTACATCGTGTAAATTGGGTCAAATGCTTCTCAAAAGAAATCTTACTATGTTAGGGACTGTCAGAAAAAGCAAGCCTGAGCTACCTATCATGGACGTAAATAACTTTACTAAATAAAGATACCACAGTTGTGTCTTATATTCCAAAAAAAATACAAGAAGGTCATTCCAATGAGTACGTTTCATAACGAGAAACAAATAAGCGACAGAGAAGACAAAAAACCACAAATTATACTTGATTATAATTCTACCAAAGGAGCAGTTGATACATTAGATCAGCTAATCGGTGCATACACATACAAACGAAAAACAAATCGATGGCCCATAATCTTATTTTACAAAATTTTAGATACCAGTGCCTATAATGCTTTCGTCTTATGGCGCGAAACAAATTCAGACTGGAACAAAAATGTTTTGTTCAAAAGAAGACTGTTTTTGGAACAACTGGGCAAACAATTGGTAAATCCCTAAATTTTGTCCAGCAAACATCTTCCCCGTAATGAACAAGCAGCTGCAATTGTAACAGCTATTCAACAACCATTGGTGGAAAATTCTACCGCACCTCTTCCTGGAACTAGCAACAAAAACAAACGAGCACGCTGCAAATGTTGCCCTTCTAAATGTGATAACAAAACTAATATGACCTGCATCAAGTGTAAAAAATATTTGTGTAAAGAACACGTGACCTATTATTGTCCCGACTGTAAGAAGTAGTGGATCATATCAATTATTAGACATTTTTTTATTCCGTTTTCTTTTTTTTATTTAAATTTGGTTGAATTTATTGTAAGTTTCACGTTTCATATAAAAAACCTTGCATTAGAGAAATAAAGTTAATTAATGTATAAAAATTGTTGTTATTTTGGTTTTAATTCATATTTCAGGAGTTCGGGTCATTATGACCCGAAGGAGCACAAGTGTACAGTCTTGTTGAGGAGAACAGCAGGGTTAAATTTACGAAGAACGGCTTGGTTCCAGCTTGATGGTTGTCCAGCTCATTATAGCAGAATCGTTAAAAACTGGCTGGACAACCATTATCCAGGAAGAGGGATTGGTCGTGCAGGCCCAGTTCCCTGGCTGCCAAGGTCTCCAGACCTAAATCCCTTAGATTTTTTTGTGTGGGGGTATTTAAAACAAAGGGTGTATGCAACTCCTGTGACAACAAGAGATGAACTCATTAATAGGATTAGGGATGCGTATAATGAAATAAGACAACTTTTAGTTAATATTCCACGTGCAATTATTCGTCAGTGTGAATTATGTATTCAACAAAATGGTTCACATTTTGAACAGATTCTTTAAATTGACTTATTATTATGATAGCGTTTTTGTTTTGTTGCTATGGGTTAAGTTTATTTGTCTAATTTATTTATTTCGTTCGTTTTGTTCTTGTTAAAATCTTAAACAGAAGTTCTTTCCAATTTTTTCCAATAAATACGTATTTTCTTGATATTTATTTTGTTGTTTTACTTTTATTCTCCTTTATTTAATTCAACTGAAAAGTTAGGAAAAAATCAGTGGAGTACTACTTTTTATTAAGAAAAATAAAAAAACGTGAGAACTGACATAATTTGATTCTTTTTTTTTATTGTTCTCTTCATGGCACACTATTATTTGCGGGAGCATCAGACGTTCTTTACTTACCATTTGGAAGCTATTCGTGGATTACAGCTAATTTATATCAAAAATTATGCATTTTTCGAAAAAAAAGCAGAAGATAAAAAAGTTCCTAAATCAAATGGGCAATCTAAATTTTTGGTCTTTAAGAGTTAGAGGCGTCGCATGAAAAAGTTCGGGGGGGATAAAGGGTGTACCACCCCAGAAAATGTACTACCCTGTAGATATTGATAAACGTTAAACTACTCTTGGTATTGAGTTTAAGAAGTGTAATATGTGTACTAGATTTGGATTTATTATTTTAAATAGTCTTTAAGATAAATTAAAAGAACTGAAAAAAAATTAAAACTTTGAAACCCTGTATCTCAAAAACTAAGCGTTGGGCAACCTATATTTATATGAACTTTTTATCTTAATTTTGAAAGCTTATCGACTATTAAAGTCCTGCTACAAAAAACTGGAACACCCTATATATATACATATATATATATATATATATATATATATATATATATATATATATATTCTGAATTACATATCTAACAAAGTTCGGTGGCCGATAGGCAATGGTGTATATTTACCATGCCAGTTTTCCGTAGTTCGACTCTCGCGACGAGCAAGTAATGTTTTTCAGGGTTTATATTATCCCCATAGGAAGACGTCGAGGATCCATTCTAAAGAAGCCATCAGGGGCTAAAGTACTTGTTCAAGATGGCCGACATGTCTCTCATTGGTCAACACATGGGTCAGCCCTCTTGATATCTTTCCAAGTTAGCCGCGACGTCTCTCATTCATCAACAGATGGGACAGCCCCCATGATAATCTTTCCAAGATGGCCGCCACGTCTCTCATTGGTCAGCAGATGGGCCAGCCTACTGATGCTCTTATCAGGAAAGGGGCCCCATACTCCGCCGCCGCCATCTTGCTAAAAGTCGGGGCTTAAGTGCTTGCTCACGTCGCTGATTGGTGTGACGTCACTTTTGAGCCAGAAGTCACATAGCCTTACTACTATAGCAAAATTTAAAAAAAGTGAATTTATTTTACATATCTATTAAATATTATCAATAACAGTTGCTCGTAGATTTTGAATGAACTTGCTAAATGTATTTACATTTAGGCCACATTAACCTGCATTTTCATTAGCATTATTACACATAACATATATAACAGTCAACAGCATTATTAAGTAATTTGTATTAAATTAGTAAACAATTAATTAGCCTTCTGCTGTGCAAATGGTTATTGAGAACCTTGATCAGAGAATCGAGTTATCAACACCTCCAGTAGGGTCCACTACATCAACCTCAAAGTATGCTTTAAAAACCTTCGCCGTACTAATTCTAACAAATATTTAAAGCGACTGTAGTACGGATACCCGATCATCAAAGAATTTTCCAGTCTGGATCGTACTAGGGAGAAATACAACTTTTTAAGAATATTAATTCTAGAGAATTGTTTACAGGCTCTGATTATGAAACCTAACTCTTTTACTACGGAACTAATAATATTCGGGTCGGTTAAGTTGCCCCCCCCCCCCCAATAAAGATTACGATATGATATTACTATGTGATAATGCGCTCGATATGCCCTCAAATGCGCCACTGAACATAACTTTTGCGCCGTTATAGTTTTTTAGATATTTTGAAAAACATTTGGGTGAAGTTCACTCATCCATTAAGCATTTCACTATGTATTTTGATGCCAACTTATCCCTGTAGTTCTGCGCCAAATGCGCCACTTTTAAAATTTTGCACCATTCCTATGGCCATAACGAAACATAGAAGGTGGTGGGGCTAAATTGATGTTTAAAAATTGCACTTTCTTAAAATGCTAATGCTATACGTGTCTTTAATTATGCGCTCAAATGCGCTACATGTAAGATTTGCGCGTTACAGTTTTGAGATATTTTGAAAGTTCAAGTTCACTCAGCAACTCCCATTAAGCATTTCACTATGTATGACATATGACGATAATTCTTTGAGGTATTGAAGGTCGTGCTGAGATCCGGGTTCAGGAATTTCTTCTCGATCTTTGTCTTTCTTTGTTTGGAGGAGTTTCATATTTTCATTGAGTGTACGTCCTTCTTGAATTTGTTAGAAATTTCGTCGCAGTGTGTCGCATTCATGTGGGGTTCGTTTAAATTTAAAATGTATAATAACGTTAGTATCATAATTTCACCTCTTTTCCTCAGCCATCATTTACTTCATGTATTGTTAATTATCATTGCTTGAAAATGAAACTAGTGTTAGTTTCGAAACGTGTCGCTTAAAGCTTAAAATATTATTGCTTAAACATTACTCAAATTTTACCTCTGCTACTATTGTTGTAGTTTAAATACTTATAAAAACATAATCGTCACTTTTCCTACGATAATGATACGGGGGTGGACCTTTATTGGGTAGTTACTACTCCATTACACACCTCACCATGAAGTTACAGCGTATCTAGTATTTTTTCCTATCTTTGTCAAAATCTCGGATCATTTGACTCGGCTATATAGTTAGTATGTACTTTAACCTGATAGAATATCTGAAAGTGGAGTTGATGGAGATGTTGATACATTGACATTCGCGAAAATAATCGATATCCCAAAAATTTTTGAAGTGATAGGGTCATTTACCTTAGGAAAAAAATGATTTATTAACATTTATTTTACCAAAATACAACTCAAGACGTATAAAGGAACATTAAAATTCTTACTTCCTTTGTCGGTAAAATATTTTCTTTTGTTTCTTAAGTCATAGTATTCTTCATATTATTATGTCGTTTGCAATATGCAACAAAATGACCTAAACCCAAACCTTCCATATGTCCAGTGTATCTAATTACTGCTCTTAAAAAGTATGTGGCAGTACCAAATGTAAAGTGGCGTGGAACGTCATTTAATTTATATTACCTTTCCATTTGCATGGTATCAAGGGACACAGGCTGTATAAGTAAATGAGCCGCATATGATTAAAGCTTTTGTAATTTGTTGCCACAATCTACCATCGTTACGTGCACTGCAGTTCCTATTTGTGGATGTATCTACTATTTGGTTTAGTATATCATTTTGAAAGTTGTATGCGTTAACACTATTTACTGCTAAAATGCGCATTTTTGTGATGTAACAAATTTGGGTAATGTATCTGTATAAGTATAGAAAAGGAATTACACAAATGCCGTACAGTAATAAATTACCTATATATCGTCTACAATTATCGGCGAATTAAAAATTTGTACTGACTTCCGGTACCACTACTTTTGTACGGTACTAGATTTTTGGTCAATTTTTTTAATGATCTATCAACTAGAAGAAAGCCGTACAAAAATAATTAGTCGTAATTTCTCATTTCACCTGGAAAATTCAATTTCCACATGTACTCACCTGTACCGCTCAAAAGTGACGGCATAGGGTAATTTTTGCCATGGGCCTGTTGTCTATTTGTGTGTGTGTATCAACGCTGTTATGTCTCGAGTGATAATGAAAAAGCCATAGGTGTAAGTCAAATTTCAAGTTGTACATGAAATAATTTGTTTAATTATTAATTATTATTTTTGTATTATACTCATTCAAGATCAAATTTAAAAATTTACATACCTACCAAAAAAAAAACAGATACCTACCTACTCCATTCATATTTTGAAAATCATTTCTCATTTTCCAGGAGACATCCATCCTGCATGTGCATCTTGCAATCAACCATTTACTTCCACAACGGATTGTTCAAAATGCGAATTGTGCGAGATTTATATACACAAAACAGACTGCCCTACTGTGTGGAATGATATATTAGTTTGTATCTCATGTTCGATGCTAGAGGACCATGACAAAGCAAATCGCCTGGAAAGCCGTTCGTTGGAGAATTGAAAGGTCTTGGAGTATCTTCTAAACGAAACAAGCTCCTATTTGAGAGCAATACTGAATATTTATGCATGGATTGAGTGACACCAGGAAAGTTATACCCATCAGTATTAAAAATGGACACAGGCCAGAGCTTAAACCGATAAGAATTGAAAAAGTATGTATCACTCTCTAACACGTGTGGGTTCGATACGATTGTGCAAACCTGTGCAGTGCGTATTGTGATAGTTTAAATTTTAAGAACTTTCTTGACGGGGCAATTAACACTTCAACTGTTTGTAATTTAGTGCATGGCATAATATCTAAAGGAATTAATGCTCAATCCTATAAGGCGAGGCTGAAATATTATTTAAATTGTGCAACAGTTCTCCGTACTCAAAATATGTATGTTGTGAATGCTGAGTGCGAAATTGATAGTATGTTAGATAAGATTTCATTACCATGTATTGAACAAAAATTATAGTGTTCAAATCCACAATGCAAATTTGTTACATCGCAAAAATGCGCATTTTTAGCAGTAAATAGTGTTAACGCATACAACTTTCAAAATGATATACTAAACCAAATAGCAGATACATCCACAAATAGGAACTGCAGTGCACGTAACGATGGTGGATTGTGTGGCAACAAATCACAAAAAGCTTTAATCATATGCGGCCCTCATTTATTTATACAGCCTGTGTCCCTTGATACCATGCAAATGGAAAGGTTATATAAATTAAATGACGTTCCACACCACTTTACATTTGGTACTGCCACATACTTATTAAGAGCAGTAATTGGATACACTGGACATTTATGGAAGGTTTGGATTTAGGTCATTTTGTTGCATATTGCAAACGACATAATAATATGTGGGAAGAATACAATGACTTAAGAAACAAAAAAGAAAATATTTTACCGACAAAGGAAGTAAGAATTGTAATGTTCCTTTATACGTCTTGAGTTGTATTTTGATAAAATAAATGTTAATAAATCATTTTTTCCTAAAGTAAATGACTATCACTGATATCTTAAAAATTTCGATACCACTACTGGATTTCATTTTACTTCAAAATTTTGGGATATCGATTATTTTCGCAATATCAATGTATCAACATCTCCATCAACTCCACTTTCAGATATTCTATCAGGTTAAAGTACATACTAACTATAGCCGAGTCAAATGATCCGAGATTTTGACAAAGATACGAAAAATACTAGATACGTGTAACTTCGTGGTGAGGTGAATGGGGTAGTAACTACCCAATAAAAGTCCACCCCGTATCATTATCGTAGCGAAAAGTGACGATTATGTTTTATAAGTATTTAAACTACAACCAGCAATAGTAGCAGAGGTAAAATTTGAGTAATGTTTAAGCAATAATATTTTAAGCTTTAACGATTTTCGAAACTAACACTAGTTTCATTTTCAAGCAATGATAATTAACAATACATGAAGTAAATGATGGCTGAGGGAAAAGAGTGAAATTATGATACTAACGTTATTATACATTTTAAATTTAAACGAACCCACATGGGGAATGCGACACACTGCGACGAAATTTCTAACAAATTCAAGAAGGACGTACACTCAATGAAAATATGGAAACCCTCCAAGCGGGAAAGAAAGACAAAGATCGAGAAGAAATTCTGAACCCGGATCTCCAGCACGACCTTCAATACCTCAAAGAATTATCGTCATATGTCATACATAGTGAAATGCCTAATGAGAGTTGGGGCTGAGTGAACTTGAACTTTTCAAAATATCTCAAAACTGTAACGGCAAATCTTACTTCATGTGGCGCATTTGAGCGCATAATTAAAGAGCACGTATAGCATTAAGAATTTTTAAGAAAGTGCAATTTTTAAACATCAATTTAGCCCCACCCACCTTCTATGTTTCGTTATGGCCATACAAGTGGTGCAAAATTTTAATCAAGTGGCGCATTTTACGCAGAACTACAGGATAAGTTGGCATCAAAATACATAGTGAAATGCTTAATGGGGGATGAGTGAACTTGAACCCCCAAATGTTTTCAAAATATCTCAAAACTGTAACGGCGCAAAACTTACTTCATGTGGCGCATTTGAGCGCATAATTAAAGAGCACGTATAGCATTAAGAATTTTAAGAAGTGCAATTTTTAAAACATCAATTTAGCCCACCCACCTTCTATGTTTCGTTATGGCCATACGGGAGTGGCCAAAATTTTAATCAAGTGGTGCATTTTAGCGCATAACTACAGGATAAGTTGGCATCAAAATACATAGTGAAATGCTTAATGGGGATGAGTGAACTTACCAAATGTTTTTCAAAATATCTAAAAAACTATAACGGCGCAAAAGTTATTTTCAGTGGCGCATTTGAGCGCATATCGAGCGCATTATTACATAGTAATATCATATCGTAATCTTTATTGGGGGGGGCCAACTTAACCGACCCATAATATTCTCTATGTGAGTAGAGAAAGTAAGTGATTTCCCTGCCCACATAGAATTTTCAAACTTGTTAAGGAACAAAAAGGACCAGGACCCTAATTTATTTCCTAATATTTTGTTTTTCGATTAAGCTAACTTTTACCAGGGATGGGAGTGTTAATTTACATATTGCATATCATTACGCATACATTGACGAAAATCATCATGCAATGAGAGAGATTAAGCACCAGCAAAGATTTAGTATTAATACCTGGATAGGTGTAATCGGTAATCAGCTGCTGGGAGCTGTAGAGTTATCTGGGCGTTTAACAGAATCTCTGGCAGTTGCACGATGGTTGCCCAGCACATTTAATGCAGAATTTCGTCAATTTCTTAACTATAGCTGTGGTAACCAATTTGGAAGAGGTGGTTCAGTCAATTGTCCTGTAAGATCCCCACACTTAAACCCCTGTGATTTCTGTATCTGAGAATACTTAAAATCATTAGTTTATGCTGTTTCAATAGACACGCGTCATCAGTTATGGAAAAGAATTAAAGATGCTTGCAATGAAATTATAAATAATCGTGAAATTTTTGAAAGAACTAGACAATCTTTACAAAAAAGAATGGATTTATGGATTGAAACAAGTGGTCATCATGTAGAGCATATGCTATAAAAATTCGTTCTGTTCCTTTTGTTGTTAGTTGTCCTTACTGTTATTTTTTATGTTAGATACAGAAATTGTATTATACTATTAAAAATTATTATTAATTTTATTAAATACATAAATAAAAAGCTTACCTCGAGTAGGATTTGAACCTACGACCTGTACTTTGCTAGAGTATCGCGCTTACCAACTGCGCCATCAAGGTTCAAGCCCCAATCAATGCAAATTTTGTCTTTATGTATGTAGTATTTACCTTTGAGCTTATTCGTTCATAACAAAAACTTATAATAATGTATTATACTATCTTTAGAAAATAAAACATTTGTTTTATGAATCATGATTTACACAAATTTTACAGAAAATTAAATAACTAATCAAAACAAGTAAAATCCGACACTTTGTTGATTTATCACTGTCAACCGGGCATAGAAAACATTTAGTAATGAAACGATATTTTCTGCCAGAAACACAAAAAATTTTAATTTATTCTTCTTGCAAACGGTACGAGATAGTCATTTAAACTAAGAGCACATTTTGTATGGAAAATCTTGTAAATCTTTTAAATTTGATGTAAAATCCATTCAAAAATTGAAAATAAAAAATTGTCGTTAAGAAAAAGTTGCTTCCCGCCCCCCAAGTGCACCGCTTCTGATGGAAATAAGAAAACCTCTTCTCAGTGGCCGATTTCTTCTAGTTGTGAACTTGTCACGTAGCGGTGTTTTTGAAATATTTAACAAAAAGTGACTTTACGGTGCCATCTTCCAAGGGCTGTATCTCCCATAGGAGGCATTTTTGGATTAAGGTAATATAGGTCAAATCGACCTAAAATCATGTCTAGTATGTGTAGTTTCAGATTGTTAGCACATTTTCTGGACACCCTGTATATTTAGAGGCATTTGAGTAAATCATGGCATGCAAAATTATTTCCAAAACTTTTGAAAAGTTGTAGAGCAAGGATGTGGGTCTATGTTAGAACTTGAACGATCTCCTGTTTTCAAGATAGGAATAACTTTCGATACCTTCCAAGCTTCTGGAACATCTCCTTTTTTAAAGAAAGTGTGTACAAATAAGCTGAAGGTGCTATTAAGACATCGTAACAATTTTTTTAAAATAAAACTAGACTCTTGATCTAAACCAGCAATCATTGTGTACCGAAGTTTCTGAATTGTATCCTTTACCATTTTTCTATCTAGGTGATTAATGTTGAGCGTGTTTCATGAATCAAGAACAATTTGGTTGCACCTACTCACGACATGTGGTAAATTAAGGATACTACAGAAATAATTACCATATCCGTTGACGATTGCTTGAGGGTATTAGTAGTTATTACGATTCAAAAATAACTCACCGGGTATTCTTGAGCTACCTCGTTCAGACTGAACAAAAGACCAGAATTTCTTTGGATTAAAATGTAGAGACTGTTGAATATCTGGCACATAATTAGAGTATGCTATCTTAATCATACTTTCACTAGTGAAAGCAATGTTCTAAAATCATAAAGATTTTTAAGAATTGTGGGATCTTTTCTTAACTTTTTCAATGCCAGATATTTTAAACAAATAGTTTTTATAATATCAAGGGTATACCATTGAGGATATGAATGTGTTTTAACCGTGTATTTGGGAACGTATTGATCAAACAAGCGATAAAGGTGGTGATAAAAGTAATTACAGGCAGTTTTAATGTTTTGTCTGTTGAAATAAAGATATTTTCGTAATTGTTATTATTGCGCAGCTTGTTTGAATTACATAAAATACTAATCACCATATTCTCATAATTTAACATCAACTTTAGTGGTCTAGGCCGTGTCGAATTAGCAATTCGTGATCTAATTGGCGCAATATTTAACAAATATGAATGGACACCTATGTGCTGAAATGCAGATGACACAATTTGTTTATCATTCTAGATTACTGGATCAATATTTTCGGGCATACAGTAGATAGTCACGTTTCGTTTGCGTTTTTGGCGGTCTTCAAATTCTTGTACAAGACCTTCAAAATGTTCGTTATTATATTCTTTAGCGGTAACATTAGATTTTAAGTCCTTAATTTGACTTTAAAAATCAATTATAAGTGAGTTTAGATCATTAAATCCATCCTAAATTTGAACCACTGTTACACGCCCAATTGAGATTCTTTTTTAAGTTAATGATTCTGACTTCGTATGAAGGTAAATCAACTCAAGTGTGTTTAATAGTATATTAGATAACAATGGATTGAAAAGACTCATTTAATCCCGCGAATAGAGTTTGTTGGTGGAGTGCTTTAGCCCAAGACCAACAACTATTCAAGGGATTAAGGAACTTCAATCCCGTGGTATCTACACTATTTTTTGCACTTCGTGGAGTATTAATAGAAACAATTATATTATTTTCTGAATATTAAAATATTACATCTATGAAAACTTTAAATTATTAGAAAAGTCACTTTGACAATGAAGCTTACACTATTCAAGGCCAATGAAATTTATGAATTATTTTTAAAATCCCAGATCTTTCAATGCCATAACAAGATTAAATTATTTTTTAATCCCTAGAGATTGAAAGTAACACTTCAGTCCCCGAACTGGGGGAACCAAATAGTAATTTTAATCCACGAAGTGCAAAAAGTATATTTTGCATACACAGCAAACTATTGTTTTATGCTCATCTGTGGTATTGTAACATTCGCATGTAATAATAGCTGGCATATTTAAAGACAGATAGGTACCCATGATTTATGTAAATGGTATCAACCTAATGCGATAAGCAAAATCGTGTTTTGCAATCGTTCCCTATGAAATTATTAAAATAATTTTTCTTTTAATTTTATTCACAATCACTTCGTACTATTATTGAGATAAACACAAATATTCAATGTAACGACTAAAATTCAGTTTACAAAGAAAAGTGTAATTTAACTAGCAACTTGAACCGTCGTTCTTACGAACAGCTATATTATGTTATTTTCGAAAGGTTGGCTTAATACATATACTCAACCAAAGTATATATTAAATTTTCGCCCTGAATTTGTTACACGGTTACACGGTGTCAGCAAGTCATAATGGAGTTGACATCATACCTACATTATCTTAAGTTGACTTCTACGGTGCAAATGGTCATAAAAAAATAAAAGTGTACAGGGTGGCAAACTAAGAATGCGAGGTACTGTATCTGGGAAACTATACATCGTAGAGGCTTGCGGAAAAAAAAAGTTATTACTAAAACGGCGAATACAAAAACCTGGAAAATATTTTCATGTTTCTGAAATGGCCGCTAGGGGGCGTAACTGCAATCTTGAAACTAAAAAGTGATGTTTCTTTAAATTCTGCTATATTGACCTAATAAAAAAATAACTGATCTCTGAACTCGAGGATAATCTGAACTTTTTTTGTTTTTGCACTTTTTGACGTATGTCTAAAAATAAAGTGGTGGGGAGTATTCAAAGGTTTCCTTAAATCACCCCCCGTATCTTCGAAACGGCTAATCAAATTTTAACAAACTTGGACGCGTTGAAAAGAGTTTTTCTTGGGCTACAAAGTTTTGTTAGTTTCACATGTCGTCGCGCGACATTCCGACAGAAACGGTTAATTTTCGCAAAAAAATTAAATGCATTGGTATGACTTTTTTTTATGAACAAGTAGCTAAATGATGCCTAAACAAACTCACCAAAAACCGAATCTCGATATATTGTTCCTAACCTAAAATATCGACCAAAGAAAGCTTTATACGAAAATACCTTAAATTTTTATTTTTTTTTAACTATATTTTTCTGGAATTGTTTCTATTATGTAAGTTGTGGCCCTAAAAAGGATCGATTTAAAGGTGGAAGGTTTTTAATGCCCCCGTAAATGCTCGAAATGCTGATCATCACTCTGTGCAGTGCTGAGGCCTCTTATGGGTGACAAAACTGCAGCTTCAATTTCGGCTTTGAATAGGCTATCTAGAAATTGCGATTTTAAATGTTTGTAAATTTATTCACCAGAATAAAATCACCCTTTTTGAAAATACTACGGGCAAGTAAGCAATGCTAAAAGTTAGACGAAAGGCCTATTTTTTGTTTGCTTAAATGCATATTCACAATGGATATATACGAAAAATACAATTAATAGAAGCAGGTAATGGAAACAGATACCTAAACAAAACATACATAATCCTCAAATTGTCAATAGTTGTCAATACTTTCGCGTTACTTTGAGCAATTTTTGTGCTTTCAAAATGCGTTTTACGAATAATGAAGCTGTTGATATGTTTGCGGTTTATTTTGAATGTCATCAGAATGCCGCAGTAGCTAAAAGAGTTTACGCGGCTCGATATCCAAATCGGCGTCCTTGCGATGTAACAGTTTTTCCCCGATTAGTGGCTAGTTTACATGCCAATGATAGTTTTCGGCCTACGTTTCAACGGCAAAGAATTGGAAGAACACAAGAAAATATTAACCGTGTACTGGGCTATATTGAAGGAAATCCTCATGTTAGCACAAGAGCATTATCCAGAGTTGGGCATATCACGGACAACGGTTCAAAATATTTTGAAGGACCATAGATAAGTTCTAATGGCCATCAAAGTATATAGGTATTCGTTTAAACCTTTTTTGATTACTTTAAGAATGCACCCATATCATGTCGTTTTGCATCAGGCCTTGATAGGGGAAGTTTTTGATCAAAGGTTATACTATTTCCATTGAATGTTACGCATGATGCGCGAAAATAGAGAATGTTTATTTCAAATTCTTTGGACCGATGAAGCCACTTTCAGTAGTGACGGGAGAGTCAATCTGTACAGTATGCATTATTGGTCTGCAGAAAATCCCCATTGGTTGCGTGAAGTTCGGCGCCAAGGACGTTGAAGTTTAAATGTATGATGTGGCATACTGCGAGGTAGAATTATTGGGCCATATTTTTTCGAGCAACCCCTAAATGGCAATGTATTTCTTGACTTTTTGCCAATCAATTACCGTTGTTGTTGGAAGATGTGCCTCTGGAAACAAGGCAAAAATTGTTTTTGCAGTTGGATGGTTGCCCAGCAAATTTTGCTATTAATGTGCAAGAGCACATTAATGCAGTATTTCAACAGCGGTGGAGTGGAAGAGGAAGTCTGTTTCCATAGCCTCCGCGACCGCCAGACTTGACTTGCCTCGGTTTTTATTTATGGGGGCGATTAAAGGACATCGTGTTTCGGACTCAACCTACTACTAGAGAAGATACGAAAAACCGGATTCGTAACGCAATACGTAACATACCGAGAGCCGAAATTGAAGCTGCAGTTTTGTCTAGTCATGAGAGGCTTCAGCAATGCATAGAGCGTGATGGTCAGCATTTTGAGCATTTATGAGGGCATTAAACACCTTCCTCCTTTAAATCGGTCCTTTTTAGGGCCACAACTTACATAATAGAAACAATTCCAGAAAAATATAGTTAAAAAAAAATAAAAATTTAAGGGATTTTCGTATGAAGCCTTCCTTGGCCGATAATTTAGGTTAGGAACAAGATATCGAGGTACGGTTCGGTTTTCGCGAGCTTGTTTAGACATCATTTAGCTACTTGTTCATGAAAAAAAGTCATACCAATTCATTTAATTGTTTTGCGAAAATTAACCGTTTCAGTCGGAATGTCGAGCGACGACATGTGAAACTAACAAAACTTCAATTATTTTAACATTTGTAGCCCAAGAAAAGCTCTTTTCGACGCGCCCAAGTTTGTTAAAATCGGCTTAGCGGTTTAGAAGATACAGGGGGTTATTTATGGAAACCTTTTGAATACCCCCACCACTTTATTTTTAGACATACGTCAAAAAGTGCCAAACAAAAAAAGTTCAGATTATCCTCGACTTTAAAGACCAGTTATTTTTTTATTAGGTTAATATAGCAGAATTCACAGAAGCATCACTTTTTTAGATTCAAGATTGCAGTTACACCCCCTAGCGGCCATTTCAGAAACTTGAAAATATTTTCCAGGTTTTTGTATTGGCGGTTTTAGTAATAACTTTTTTTTGCGAAAGCCTCTACGATGGATAGTGTCCCAGATACAGTACCTCGCATTCTTAGTTGGCCACCCTGTATATATGTCATTTATTATTCGTATAAGTGGATGTCTAACATGAAACTTGAAATCATCATATTCATTTTGTCGTGGTCAAAGTACACAACTGACGGTAAAATCACAAGACTTGCACCTTGCGTATCATCACAGTACGCCCTTACCTTTCCTCATGATCGAGTAAAATTGTGCTTAACACACCATAAGATTGGTATTATTCACAGAATAATGACTGCGTTCTCAACAAATGTATGCTGTAAAGATTTGTAATATAGCAAAAAGCTAGTAAGAGACACTTTCAACCCACCCAAGGAATAATTTTTGTAATTTTCTCAACAATATGGGCGCATAAACGACGATTTCAAAAGTATCTTTGACCTAAAAAATATATATAAAGGGCACTTCTTAGAACCGAGAAAATGGTTTTGATGGTTTTCTTTACAGAAACGGAGCATAAATAGCAATTTTCCACTTTTTGTACAAACAATTATTTACAATTTACATTAAACTAACGTATTAATTAACACATCACTGCATTCAATTGTGATTTTATTTAATTAAATCTTATTAAAATAACGTTTTACAAAAATAAAAAAATAATGTAAGCTACCATTTAACAACGATAATTAAATTGCATTATAAAAACTACAAGGGTCATGTGATTGCCATTGTGATAAGCGCTTGTGAAAGTAACACGCGAAACTCGTGTAGAATGTCAAGCAAACAGTTTTACAATATTGTCCCCCCTTTCCCGTGACGCCTAACTTGACTAACCTATGTGGTAACCTTGGCTACATTTCCGTCTGCTATAAAATAATATAGATGACACTACGACGAAATAACTAAAATGATGCAACAATAATAGCTGTGCGAGCACTTTTCGCAGTTACATTGACGTCTTACACACCGTTTTTGTTTATACGTCATATTGTGACGTGTAGGTGTCATAAAACAGGACATAAATCTTGTGACATCAGATTCTAAGATGCTACAGTGTTGGAAGCTGTCATAGTACACGATTATGCTCACACAATGTGTCACAGTGCATGTAAAACAAACACACACACACACACACACACACACACACACACACACACGCACACACACACGCACACACCCACACACACGACACACACACACACATGGATTTCAGTATGATTGATGTTTGGTTTCAACTGTCCCAAAGCAAAGTAAAACAGTTATATTTCTTCCAACAATGCACAGTGCAAGTGAGATAGATGAAAATACAAAAATTCTGTGGTAAACCTAGATTACAACGCCACAAATAGGGAAGTAGATTCTGTATACCCGATGAGCGCATCTTATAGTGCATCAAGAATCACAAGACGCTAGCCCCATTCTTTGTTTTGTCGACAAATAATATTGCTGGTGTAATAGCACGAGTTATCTTTAAAGTCAACAATCCTGAAAATAAGGACCGAAGAAGTCTTTTTAAAAAATCTGGCATTTGATCTAATGTGAGAAGACTTTAAAGAAAGGAGTTCAATTAAGACGCTCCCTAAAGATATTTCTTCTTACTTCGCAAAGTACAAAAGAAGCGATTAATTATACCAACCAGGGATAAACCTGGAATTTGCTTTCTTAGTGGAAAGCATAAAAACCATCGAACCAAATCTGCTTGTATTGTGTGCAAAAGTAGTGTTTTAAGAAACATAAACATAAGTATGACATGCGAGGAGTGCGGCAGTGATGTCGACAAAATGGATAATAATTAATCTACATTATTTAGCTTTAAAAATTATTATTAATTTTATTAAATACATAAATAAAAAGTTTACCTCGAGTAGGATTTGAACCTACGACCTGTACTTTGCTAGAGTACCGCGCTAACCAACTGCGCTACCAAGGTTGAAGCCCCAATCGATGCAAATTTTGTCTTTATGTATGTAGAACTGATGTAAATTCTAAATATAATGAGATTGCAATCAGTTGGTTAGCGCGGTACTCTAGCAAAGTACAGGTCGTAGGTTCAAATCCTACTCGAGGTAAACTTTTTATTTATGTATTTAATAAAATTAATAATAATTTTTAATTACATATTTAACTTTGAACTTATTAGTTCATAACAAAAACTTGTAATAACTTAATATTAGTCAAGTTGCTATGGTATGAGTGAATCCTTGTGACATTGCAGGCTCACATTCCATTAATAAAAGTAATTTGATTGCAATCTCATTATATTTAGAATTTACATCAGTTCTACATACATAAACACAAAATTTGAATCGATTGGGGCTTGAACCTTGGTGGCGCAATTGGTTAGCGCGGTACTCTAGCAAAGTACAGGTCGTAGGTTCAAATCCTACTCGAGGTAAACTTTTTATTTATGTTTAATAAAATTAATAATAATTTTTAATTACATATTTAACTTTGAACTTATTCGTTCATAACAAAAACTTTTAATAATTATATGTTACTACACTTTACTAAATGGTTTTATTTAATCGTAAGTTAAGGATTTGTTCTCCTTTTCTAAATTAATATAAATTAATTTTAAGATAAAATAAAATTAATGAAATATTGAAAAGAGTATATTGTAGTTATTAAAGAAATAAAGTAAAAATAGCGAATGCGGAGCTAAAGTCGCAACGCGCCTACCCGTGAGAGTTGGCTAGGCCGGTGGGTTAATACAAAATTTGTAAGTGCTGTAACTGGCAGCCCAAAAATTAAAACTGGTTTAGCGGCTTGAATACAAGTAAACCACTCCATAAGGAGCGCATTTCTCTTAAAAATTAAAAATAAATTTTCTTCCTCCTTGTAACACAATCCGTGTACATACTGCAAATGTAACCCGTGCTTACTTCAGTCACATATGTTAATAGACCGCTACTGAGCCAGAGGTAGGGGAATCATAAACGCGTTAATTTTATTGTACATAGTACATCTTCTTCGGTACTTGTAAATCCCAACAATGTAGCCGCCGTTAATTCTCTTGTATGGTTTCTAAACCAGTTAGTTACGTACCAATAAACAATTTAGTACTTAAAATAATGCTTAAATTAATTTTTGTTTAATAAGTAGTGCTTTAAAAGGACAAATGCAATGTTATATAATCTTACATAGTGGTTTTTCTAAAAATTACGTTTTTGTGGAAGAAAATTGGTGGAACTGACCATCAATATAAGAGTGTGTGAGTTGTTATGTAGTGTGTATATAGTGTATGAGTGTGTAAATTAATGAGTGTGTGAGTGAGTGTGAGTGTGATGTGTATGTAGTGTAGTGTGTGAGTAGTGTGTGATGTGTAGTGAGTGTGTGAGTGTGGTGAGTGTTGAGTGTGTGAGTGTAGTGTGAGTGTGATGAGTGTGTAGTGTGTGAGTGTGTGAGTGTGAGTGTGAGTGTAGTGAGTGTGTGAGTGTGTGAGTGTGAGTGTGTGAGTGTGTGAGTGTGAGTGTGTGAGTGTGTGAGTGTGAGTGAGGTGTGAGTGTGAGTGATGTGAGTGTGAGTGAGTGAGTGTGAGTGTGTGAGTGTGTGAGTGTGTGAGTGTGTGTAGTGTGAGTGTGTGAGTGTGAGTGGAGTGTGTGTGAGTGTGTGGTGTGTGAGTGTGTGAGTGTGGAGTGTGTGAGTGTGAGTGTGTGAGTGTGTGAGGTGTGAGGTGTGAGTGTGTGAGTGTGTGTGAGTGTGAGTGTGATGTGTGAGTGTGTGAGTGTGTGAGTGTGTGAGTGTGGAGTGTGTGAGTGTGTGGGTGTGAGTGTGTGAGGTGTGATGTGTGAGTGTGAGTGTGAGTGTGGTGTGTGAGTGTGTGGAGTGTGAGTGTGTAGTGTGTGAGTGTGGAGTGTGAGTGTGTGAGTGTGTGAGTGTGTGAGTGTTGAGTGTAGTGAGTGTGAGTGTGGTGTGAGTGTGTGAGGTGGTTGGAGTGTGGAGGTGTGAGTTGTGTGAGGTGTGATGTGTGTGAGTGTGTGGTGTGAGTGTGAGTGTGTGAGTGTGAGTGTAGTGTGTGAGGTGTGAGTGTGATGTGAGTGTGTGAGTGATGTGAGTGTGAGTGTGATGGAGTGTGAGTGTGTGAGTGTGAGTTGAGTGTGTAGGATGTAAGTGTGATGTAGATGTGATGTCATGTGATGTGATGTGATCGTGAGTTGTGACGTGATCGTGATCGTGATCGAATCATAATCGTAATCGTGATCGTGATCGTGATCGTCAGTGATCGTGATCGTGATCGTGATCGTGATCGTGATCGTGATCGTGATCGTGATCGTGATCGTGATCGTGATCGTGATCGTGATCGTGATCGTGATCGTGATCGTGATCGTGATCGTGATCGTGATCGTGATCGTGATCGTGATCGTGATCGTGATCGTGATCGTGATCGTGATCGTTATCGTTATCGTAATCGTAATCGTAATCGTAATCGTAATCGTAATCGTAATCGTAATCGTAATCGTAATCGTAATCGTAATCGTAATCGTAATCGTAATCGTAATCGTAATCGTAATCGTAATCGTAATCGTAATCGTAATCGTAATCGTAATGTAATCGTAATACGTAATCGTGATCGTAATCGTAATCGTAATCGTAATCGTAATCGTAATCGTAATCGTAATCGTAATCGTAATCGTAATCGTAATCGTAATCGTAATCGTAATCGTAATCGAGTCGTAATCAATCGTAATCGAGTCATCGTAATCGATCGCAATCGCAATCGCAATCGCAATCGCAATCGCAATCGCAATCTAAGTCGCAGTCGCTCGATTGCAGTCGCAGTCGCAGTCGCAGTCGCAGTCGCAGTCGCAGTCCCAGTCGCAGTCGCAGTCGCAGTAGCAGTCTCAATCGCAATCGCAATGATCGCAATCGCAATCGCAATCGCAGTAGCGATCCAATTGCACTCGCAATCGCAATCGCAAGCGCAGTCGCAGTCGCTAGTCGCAGTCGCAGTCGCAATCACAATCTCAATCGCAATCGCAATCAATCCAATCGCAATCGCAATCGCAATCGCAATCACAATCACAATCATCAAATCAATCATAATCATTCTATATATATATATATATTATCATATATATATATATATATATATATATATATAATATATGGACAGTAACACCAAGAAACGTTGATATTAGATATAAAGGACAAGCGTTCTAAATTTATGAACATAAAAAGTAATTAACGTTAATGAACAAACAGTTTGATCTTGTAGACTTACCTGTAATAGATAGTTTTAATATGGAGTTATAGTTTACATCAAGTTTGCTGTTTTACCTTAGTGATTTGTTATCATAACTATTAGCTTGTTATATTACATATATATTCTCTATTGATAATGATACATGTTGTGTTGAAACACGTAGAGAAGTATTTTATTATATAATAGAAATTGCGGAATTATATTGTATTCATAACATTAGTGCTATCAAATATGGAATTCTAGGAAGTAAGGTAGAGGATATAAATTTAATTTAGTTTGGATCTAATCCGCAAATATTTATTGTCGTGATAATAATCCCTTACTATCGATTATTTTTTATTTGTTTTTTTTAGTTCGCGTCGCATATATACGTACTGCTCCTCTAATTGTTATTTTAATATTCATCATACTGAACTTTGAAATTGAAAACCTTGTTACTTTTTTTACGAGAATTTTCTTTTTTGTAAAACGTGTGAATTTATATCAGATAGCAGATGTGTAAACACAAATCGACACGCGTAATGTGGTTTAATAATTGCATTTTTCGAATACTAAAAAACTTACAAGGTGCAAAAATATTTTGTAATAAATTGAGGTGTAATATATTTAAATTGTCAATTTTAATAAATGGTGTTTTATTTGATTTTTACCATTCTGTAAAACAGTCTTAATTTAGTAGTAGTTTGCGTTGTAAAGGAATAAAAGTTGTTTTAAAATCAATTTATGTTGTTTTATGTGCTTGATTCAATTCTGTTCCGGATCCCTCGTTGCTACTTTGAAACGATTAAAATTTGGTAAATAATATTTCGTTTGGTGAATAAAGAAGTCTTTTGTTTTGTTTAGCAGGAATAAGTTATCTTTATCGTTTAGTGAATTTACTTAAATTGCTTTTGTAAATATAAGAAGCGATTTACCTTTACAAAAGCAAATGTTAGAACTGAGACAAATAGGGAGTAATCCCAAGATTTGCACTCTAATGACAATGAAAGCCACAATTCGGTTAAGTGAAATAATTCGTAAACTTGGCTAGCTGTTTACAAGGTAAAGAAAAGGGAATAATAGAACGAACAGTAATTTAACTAGGAAACGAGATTTTGCAAAATTATTTAATCGAAAATGTATAAAATGCATTATACTAAGGAATTCAAATGATACAATCCCGAATAGTACCTCACTTACATAGTTTCCACTACGCAACATAGTGCGCTTTAAAACGCTAGCAATATATAACTTGTTACCTAAGTAAATAGATTTTTAACTCCATATCCATTAAGCAAATTCTGTACATTGAGTTCAACTCTGTTCTCATGAGTGGTGGTGTTTCCAAATATACACACGAATAAATTTTTTTTACAAATAAAACACGTTGTAATTAAGACCCTAATCCTCTCAACTAAAAAAAAATTTTGCAATGAATTTTAAAACCATGGGAAATCTGAAATCATTATACGCGAACACTATTAGGGTCAGATAACAAAGCATTATTACCCCATTATATCGACACAGTTTATCCATTGCATTTCAATCTTTTTTATCAAAGCATTACCATTAAACAGTTTTCAAGTTATTTAAAACAAATGGAAACAAATTATTAAGCATGAAAGTGTTACATGTGTAGTATAACTTTGTTTCAAATTATATTATTTTTATTTTTATTTTTTATCTGACGGTAAACGTAATATTTTCGTATTAAGTTTTGGTTTCAAATACCACATAAACAATTAACCTAAGGTTATTGGAGCATTTGTTTATATAGCAACAATAAGAAAAGTCTGAAGAAAATATCTGGCGTGGAACAACACACAACCTTTAATAACAATTGTTGATAATTATATAAACTCCTTTATAATAAATTAATTAGGAAAATAGGTAACATTGTAAAAACAAAAACAATAATCTACGTCAAACAGACGTTTCAAACTTCATGTCAGATATAGGTTAATTGACATCTAGATGCTAACTTAAAAAAATTTAAATAATATCTACGAAAATATGTATAATACAGTGTAAGCATTTCAATCATATTTATCTAATATTTACTCTTATTTCGCTTTATATTAAGAACTCGAAAATTTACATAAAATTAAATTTTATTTAAAAAATATGTCTACACATTTTCTTATAAAATTAATCATTATTCGGATATTGAAAAAAATTGCACTAACACGTAAATTCTAGTTTAGGAACTTTTATGCCCCTAAATTACGCCTGGTATTAAAAAATTGCACAGAACATAATTAATCTATGTAATTTTATGTACAGGTAGCATATCTTTGAGCTATACAACTGTTTCAGAAATATTTGATAATAATCAAAAACAGCTTCTAATAAACCGAGTTTCTTCCAAAGTTTAATCAGCTCCAGGAGAACCATAACCGATGGTGTCGAAACTTTTCCAAGCGTAGTAAACTGAGGTAATAAGAACGTTAGCGTTAGTGAAAACAAGTCGATTGCATAATCTTCTATACCTACATGTATATATATATATATATATATATATATATATATATATATATATATATATATATGTTGGAAGGTAAAAACACAGTCAGTGTTTGAGTCCGCCGTGATTTTGTTTTTGCAAGAACTATATTTCACTATTGATCAGCATTCGATTTATATATACGTATTACCTTATTCTAATATACATAACCCCCTCAATAGTTTTTTAGAAATCTGGTAATTATTATAATTTAACAAATGATCCTTATTGCAGTTTTGAGATATTTCAATAATTTGTGCTAATTCAGGAACACGATTAAATTTGAAAAACATGATTAACTTTGTCAACGGTACAACATCCACAATCTACTGAATGATAAACGTAACATACACGATACATGTAAATCTGAAAATTTAGAGGACTCGAGTGATTTACACAATGGCCGATTTTAATAAACGTAAACACTATAAAGTGAAAATTCTATTGACGTATACTGTAAGATATATTACCGTCAAGATCATAGTAATTTTATAATTCCAATAGGAGTTGATGACCTCTATCATTAGTTTGTTAGAATTATTTTAAGGTTTAATTAAACGCATTTGATTTTTAAGCCTTCAACTATTAAGGCCTTATCTGTGGTGACAGCAGCGGTCACAAGTTGGAAATAAATTTCAATTTTATTATTTTCTTTTTCAATCATAATTAATTATATTACTATTTTGGATATAAATTCATAAATTTAACTTGTCTAAATTCATTTTCAACTTTTTAAGATTTTGTTACATAACAAATATAAAATTCCAATTGGGGTAGCCAGACAGCTACTAATTTCCTTTAGCAATTAGGATCTGTACTGTGGTGATAGGAGAGAACCAATTCATCTTTATATTTTTAAACTATATTATCCCTTCTGGTTTTCACTTCAGGAGTTCTACCGAAGTTCCAAGCCTCTAATTTTTTGGGCCTTCAGCCCAAAGCTTTTGTTCCGTGGCAGCAGTGGAAGGTTACATGTCGTCTTACTTTTCATTTTACATTTTAAAAAAATATTCAAAATTTGATTCATTATTACTAAATGTC
>JARFJB010001851.1:7650000-7740000 GCA_036346205.1 Vesta saturnalis | reverse complement strand
TTTTAATTACATGTTCACCTTTGAACTTATTCGTTCATAACAAAAACTTATAATAGTTAAATACCTTTTTTGTTTATTATAAATTAAATCATATCAGGTGGAATAATTGATAAAAGTTGCAGTTAGTTTGTAATTCTCAAGATTTATAACAACCCTCCTAGAAGCATATTTATTGCTTTGTAATCGATATAATACTTATAGAAGAAAGTGTGTACAGTGCAATGTAGTTCGAAGTTCAGCGAAATTATATATGTTTAATATTTTATTTTAGCACATAGTTTAAATAGATTTCATATTGCTCCAAGTTAAAAGAAAAGCAATTTACAAAAGTCAGTACACCTATTGCAGTTATCAATATGTTATGTAAAAATTAGAATATTTGTATTAAACTGGAATTAGTACATTTAAATTGAAAAAAATTAGTCATTGTCAGTGTCACTCTCAGAAGTGGAATCGCTAAAAGGTATATTTACTGGTTGCACAACCTCAAAGTGTTTTTCAATTTCCCATCACTCTAACGTAGACACTTCGCTATGTTTAATACATATCTGCCAATATGTATCATCCATATTTCATTTACATGGTCATCGTTAAATTTGAAATTGTGTTCCTATATTTTTGTTGTAGTGTTCTTTGGGGTTTGCGCAACCAGTTCAATTGAAATAAATTTACAGCGATATGGCGGTAGCCGTAATACTCTGTGTGCTATTTCATCTATTTCGTACACTTTTAGTATAGCATTATCTGAAACTAATTGCAGTAATCCTTTTTTATACGTGTTAGGTTCATAAGCTATGTTGTGCTTTAATAGAAAATTCAATATTTCTTCCTTCTTAGATGAATTACTTGGAATTTTTTCTAGAACTTTGGAATGATAACTAGCATTGTCCATTACGATTAAAGATGGTTCTTTTAAGTTTGCAATTAAATTATTTTCAAACCATTTTGTAAACAACTCCGCATACATATCTGCATGATAGTCTGCACTTTGTGAGTTTTTATAAAACAAAAGTGAAGCATGGGAAATAAATACATCTTCATTGCCTGCATGAACAACTTATAGATCTAAAAAAAAGTTATGTTATTAGGAATTATAATGTAATAACTAAAACACAACAAACCTTTTTCCTTCACTCATTAGCTTCTTCTTCAGGATTTGCTTAGATTTATCATGTCAGCTTCTTTTGTGCGATCCACGACTGAAAATACAGATTCCATACCAGAATACATGATTGTGTAATTTCTCCTCTTTATTTTTGTAATATTCTCTTAAGAATTGTACACGATAGGCAGCAACATGTGATTATTCAAGTAAACCTCTCCTACCATCATCTACTTTAGATGAAAAACCAACGGAATGTAAGAGACGTCTTAAACTTGTTCTACTGAAATCGAAAACTTGACTATTGCTTAATTCTTATTGTAATGATGCCACCATAACCTGTAAACCTACAAAAACGGGTATAGTACTGGACATTTTGAATGCATTTCATAAATGTTTCTCTTTACAGCATCCTTCACATAGTTACCACCTTCGGTGGACTTGGATTTCGTACGTCTTCGCCGCTTCGCTGGTGGCTGTGGAGGTTTATTTTCATTTTGAGCTTCTGTTGCCCTTTTTTATAGCACTAACTGTATTTATACCAACCCTACATGCTTCAGACGTACGCTAAAAGTAGTCTTTCCAAGTATCATATTTTACACAATAATGTACTACATACCTGCATAATAGATTCAAATTTGAACGAGTGTCCCTTGATTGTCACGTTTCCGTTCAAAATAATCGAGCACGTTCATAACTTCGAGCTGCGATTGAGATTTAAGGTGCTTACTACATAACATATCTAAAATTTTGTAAATTTTATACAAGTTATGTAAAAATGTTACCAAATTACCGATAATTCACTATACAAGTTGTAGATAGTTTTGAAAAGGTTGTATTTAAAGCATAAACGCATAAAAAATAATTTCAAAAGCACGTTTTAGCGCGCTAATATGAATTATACAGCAGATTTACGTTTTTATGGCCACCCTTCTCTAATACATGTAGTTGAAGGAAAGAGAGAGATAAAAATATGTACATCGATACCCAACTTTATTTGAATCAAACTTTAGGTACTTTAATATGCGTTCCATCTTTTAGAGGCACGTACCAAAATATTTTCAAAAGCATGTTTTAGTGCGCTAATATGAATTGTACAGCAGGTTTATGTTTTTATCGCCATTAATATGCGTTCCATCTTTTAGAGGCACGTACCTGTTAATGTTTACTTTTAAATGTAAAATTTCATGCAAAGCCCGCACTGAATCCCTTTTTCCGAAGAAAATCCCCCAATTCTGTTTGTAGCTTGTTATAGACATTCGTTTGATAACATTGCTACAAATCAGTACCAACATCAATAATTTGGGTTTTAAGTTGGAAATGTTTTTCTTTTACATACTACTATTACTATCGATGGACTAGCTTCACCGCTAGGGTCTGGATATTTAGCTTTTGGGTGATGTAGTTGATTCCTAAAGAACCAGTATTGATGCGCTCTCACATTGTTTACATTATCTTTGTAGGTTTAAACAGTGTCGTCTTTAACGGAAGCGAGGTTCGAGAGGCCCTTCTACATATTGTTTTGTAAGCGCCTTTCTCACCATCCTCTCATTCCCACCTCCTGCCGGCCTGCCGGCCTGCCGGCATAACGTGAATATTTTTGAAATGTTTTTTAACTAGGTTAAGAAAAAACAGGCATTTTAAGTAGTTGATGAGCCTTCAAACAAAAAAAGTATCAAGTGTAGAACAATACGCGACCTTCCAACGTACAAAGTGGAGATGAAAAGAAATTAAATAATTTTAATAATACTTTTTTTAGGATAATTATGCAATCTCTGTTTTAATACGTTCATAACGCAAATAGGCAACATTGTAAAAACAATAAAATATGTCAGATGGACTTTTAAAACTTCATGTCAGATAGAGGTTAATAGATAAATGCTAACTTAAAAAACATTCCAAATTCGGTCGATTCTATAAAATATCCATGATACGGTTTAAGTATTTTCAATCTTATTTAATTAATTTTTAGACTTACCTTGCTTTATATTAAGAAACTTTATATAGAAGCCTTCCGAATTATCGAATAAAACATAAAACAAACTTTTTCTCCGGCCACTTTTACCTTTATATTCAATAATTCATCTGCAGTTCAGTACTTGTTTGGGAATTCCTCATTTATATGGCTATCAGTATCAGACATTTCTATTTTATAGGAAATACGTATTATTTTACTTTTTAGTGAAATAAAAAAGTTACCGTGTAGTTTTTAATTAATATTTATTGGACTATACGTCTTAAAATGTGATTCAAACGTGACAGGCGTCGGTTAAATACCGTGAAGATAGATTGTACCTCCGGCGGCGGCAAATTTCAATTAAAATTCTGTTCATAGAAAATAATCATTCAACATATTTAAACCTTGCACTTGCTTAAAACGAAAATGAGAAGCGAATGAGACTTCTGATCGAAACGTTAGTTGTGATGAACATTTTTATATTGCATTTATCCAAATAATGACATCCCAATGTCAGACACACGATGCTGATGTTTGGTCAAGGTCAAGTAACTCATTGTACACAAACTAAATTACTTTTTGTACACTTGCGCGGATTCCCTAGATCAGCCACTTTTGGTACCAAGTACTGCAACAATCTAGGGTCTTATTTAGGTGGTTAGAGAAAAAATATATAAATAATTAGGAGTGATAATTCTCGTCCATCTCACGTCAACGACCACGATTAAATCGCTCTAAGTCCATACCATTGAATATACGTTATAAGTACGACAACAGTGGGTTACTGCTTATAGATAGGCGTGTGTATTTGAAGTTAAAACACTTTTAAACACTTTCAATATAGAAAATGTTTTAGTTGAGGTATATACCTATCTTACAAACTATTTTATGCTAAAATTGAATAAAAATCCATTCCATCTGAGAGTCGTGGTACAGAAATGAACCACTAGTGGTTTACTTATAATATAATACACTTACTAGCCTAGAGTATGTAATTCTAATTCTATATCACTCGCGGTTGTCGGGTGCGCAGGAATTTAGTGCGCAGGAATTTACTGTCCCAGGCCATAGGCGACCGCACCTGACGCATCGTCCTAAGGAAGACCGTGGGTTTAAAACACATCCTTTTTTTATTTATGGATAATCTAAGTTCATACGCCATTTCTTAGAGTAACTTTTACCTCAAAAAATTATTCCCGAGTATATTGACTGTAATACCTATTATCTTATGACTAGTTTGGTACACTCGTACGATAGTTTTTGAAATGAAAGTTATGCAAATTACTTACGGAATATACAGGGTGTTTAAAAAATACCTGTCAATATTCAAGGAAGTGATTTCTGAGGTCATGTTAAGAAATAAATTTCCTATAAAAATTGGTTCGAAAACTCGTTTAGAAGATATAGGGTGTCGAAGTTTTATTAGTTTTATAGTTTTTCTTAAATTACTCCTACAATGTTTAAGCTATCGATTTGACATTTGGAACGCTTAGGAGATCAATATTTTGACTATGTTACCGATATTGAATATCTACAGGCTCATTCATTTTGGGGAGTCAGGTTCACTTCCTGCCACCCAAATGTTGTTTGGTTACGCCACTGACCTACATCGATCAAGAATGTGTGTTCCTCATTCGAGACAAATGCGAAACTGTGATATAAAAAAACGAAGATTCTGTCTCCTACCCTCGGAAATGTTTCACCCCGTAGATATTGTGTATTAGTAAGTTTTTTTGGCTCTTGAGTTTTCGACGGATCATGCTTTCTTTCCAAAATAAAAAACAAAAACCAATGTAGTAAAAGTACGTTCACAAAAACGCGCACTAAATATTTAATTAAAAAATTCATTTTGTTGTTTTCGCGGAAAGACGCTAGAACATGTTTTTGATTAATTTTAATTTGTGCGAAAAGTATAAAAATAGGTACCTTGTGAGAATATATCGTGGGAGTTAAATAAATTACAATTTTAAGTGTAAAATATTATTGAATTAAATACAGCTCATACAAGCAAATACATTACAGTAAGTACTTTTACTAGTTCACAAAAAAAAATTTCAATGTTTGCAAGAATGGCCAATGTTTTATTTCCAAACATTAAAAAAACTGTTCAAAGTAACCACCTTCATTGTTCAATTGTTGAATGTACATATTAATCTGACAGCACCTCGCATCATTGTTATCTGTCGAATTGTGTGAAAAAATTAATCATGTATGAGTATTCCAATGCCGAGGTGACTGATGCATTTCATTTATGAACTGGCAATTCAGCAGAAGCTCGGCGCCTGTACGGTGTTTCAGATCCTAACCGTAATGTTTCTATTAGAAGACTTTTCGAAAATATTCATCAACGTCTGCGCGAAACAGGCAGATTGAATCTAAAGGGAGACCAACGACAAGACGAACGCCAGAGATACAAGAGAATGTGCTGAACAGGATTGTGGAAAATCCACGAACCTCTGCCAAAAGAGTTGTAGATGCTTTACACGTGAATAATGAAACTGTTAGTCACATTGTTAGAGAAAATTTGTTGTACCAATATAACATCCAACGCGTTCAAGAACTTCGTGCTGATTTTTCACTTCGTGTTGCATTCTGCCGATGGCTTCTGCAAAAATTGATTGACATCCCTCAACTATTTTGTTTGATTTTTTTACCTACGAAGGAGGGGTTTTTTTCTCGAAATGCTATAAGAAATTTTCACAACAACCATATCTGGGCTGATGAAAATCCACACGACATATGTCAACTTCGTTTTCAACATCAATTCCCGTTTAACGTTTGGGTTGAAATTGTGTCCAGTACTTCTACCAGGAAGGGTGACAACTTTGGCAACTGCGGACGGAAGACCAATTTGTTGACACTTACAATATGGTGTCTTACCGGTGCATTCGGAGCGTAAATGGTTTGAGCTTATTTTTAGAACAGGAAACAGTCGGAACGTGTAGAAACTGGATACTTTTCGACGCGGGTAAATGCCATGTCCATTATTGCAAGCATTTGCATATATATATATATATATATATATATATATATATATATATATATATATATATATATATATATATATATATATGACGAATGTAAACCTAAGTACAGCTACAGAGGTATATGTCAAATATAATAATTCTTTACAATGTTATAAAGTAACTAAGATTCTAATTTTTGCTTTATATTCAAATATTCGACATCTTATAATTAAAAGTCATCACCTTCACTTGCACTATCATCTTCCCTCGATTCTCCGACATTGATTACTAGAGGTTTTACCATTTCCTCAGCTCTTTTTTGAATGTCTCTTTACGTCACTTGGTTTAATGAATCCTTCCATAGCGATAAAACATTCTCGTCCCTGAAGCCCTGTCTTCCAACGTTTTTGTTGTAATACTGTTTACAATTTGCCCATATTATCTCGATAGGATTGAATTGGCAGTGATATGTAGGTAAACGTAAAATTTGATGTCCCCATTGATGAGCGATTTCATCAATTGCATATATTTTTGGAACTTGTAAATCCTTAGCAATTTGTAATAATTCCACTTTCAGGTTATCACTTGAATGAGGCAAAATATTTTCAAAAATGTTGCTCGAGCACCAGCAATATGAACGTACTCCATTAAACGCCTCCTTCCATCGTCAACTTTGAATTCAAACTATTATTATAACTACAAAACACGATACGATTATACGAAACGAAATACCAAGAATAATTTCATATTAAATAGCCAAGAAGACATCTGACAGCGTCATGCGCTTTGACTTTAGAATCGACATACATTTTTAAGTCCTGCATTTAAGATATATAGCAGACGTATACAATATAACCCGTCTTTCTTTAAGTGGGAACTTCGCACTAAGATAAAGGGAAACAGATGCATTTCACAGTAATAATTATATCCCCATTCTCGAGTCCGCCATGAGACACCTCTCCCCGACGCTTCTATACTGCTCTATAATCAAAGTATATAATATCTAGTTTATTTCTTGTTACTGTTTCGAAATTCTAATATGCCTTATATTTTTATACACAACTGCATTGTTTTGTGGAATGTTTTTTTAGTATTTTAGGCACTGCATTTGCCTATTACCTTTTTTTTCGAGAAATAAATGCACCTGAAGTACATGTTTCTGCTGAACTTACAAGTGTAAAATATGAATTAATTTATACTTGTACCCACGCACCAGATAACTTGCCTGATTTATGTGTGCATTCAATAAAGGTACGTACGTGTTGACCGCATTATTCCTCATTTTTTAGGAGTGTGTAAGCGGCAAATTTTTGATCAGTTAAAAAAATACAAACAGGTACCTACCATGTACTATTAATTACAGATCTAACAAAATAAAATGAGAAATTCAAAATTTACTGCGAACACGGCCTTTGTTGGAGGCGGTTATACTAATATACAGGTTACAATGCAATTTATCAAACCGAAAGGTTTATAAACTTATATTTAATTGACATAGTGTAAGTTAAGGACTGATCGGCAATCTTGAAGGGTTACGCTTCTAATGTTTAGAAGACATCATTGAAACTCAATTATATCGGTCTTATACGATATGCACAATGTTTACAAATCATTATACAACTAACAGCTAGAAAGCAATTTGTTTAGTTTATTATTTAATTGTGGAAGGTTACCCTTGAAATATGAATATAATAAGATGTATACAGCAGAACTAATGGTCATGCAATAATATATTTGAAAATAGGGTGAAATGCAAAGCGTTTGATTATGTACACTAGGTGGGTAGCGCATTCATCATGTTAGAAGAGTACATCATCATTTAGTACATACTTCCTTCCATGACATGTTAGGGAACATATACTATCAATGCAATACGATATCCATGTATATATCCATAATCAAAGTGGAAGATACGTTTCAGGGTTATGTTTCTAATTCCAATATAATACACATTACAGCATAATGAATGAATAGACGCAGATTGTCTTATATATTATTTCTTTTCAAATTAGATATGGACCAACTTAATGTGGGTGCCAACTTTTCACAGTGTAATAAGTGCATTTGCTTATGTTGAAAGCTTTTTCACACAGATCTTTTCCACTCAAATGTTTACATGTTTCGTATACGTGGTCTTGAATTTCCTCATTTGGAGTTCCGCAAGTCTCCTTAAATGCTTCTTCATCAACATCTCCGTTATCGTTTAGAATTCCAACTTTTAAGAACATACATTTAAGGTAACATTTTAAAGCTCTATCTTCAACATATTCTCCATCATGTAGCACGTTATGAATCAGTACAGGATCAACTTTACTTTCTATTATACACATAGCCGTTATATCTTCCATCAGTGATTTATAATTATCAATTACATGTTTAAATTCCTGAAAATTAAATTTCAAGCGATTTTTTAATTAATCATCAAAGAATTATTCTTACCTTGGCTTCACACGAAATAACAATAAATATGATAAACACAGAGCAGTACAGATTCATCTTCTTTGATGTGTATGAGAACGGGTGCTGTATAAATACATCATGTGCAATACGTAGTAAACACAATCTGAATTTCAAATTATAGAAACTAGTTTTAACAATTAAGGTTCTCATTTTTGTAGTAAAAATAATATTTTATTAATAATTCATGTTTTTATACTTATTACTTCAGTATAATTTTTTTTTATTTTTCTTTTTCGGCATAAATTTAAAAGTAAATATATGAGAACCGTAATAATTTAGGCTAGTCAAGTGTATCAAAAAATCGCCCTATGGAAAGAAATGCTGAAAATCACTTTAGTACACATTTAAACAAAAGCTAAATATAATAATTATATCCTTACTTGGAAACAAGATCAAAATATAATTATATCCTTACTTAGAAATAAGATTCAAAATAATTATATCACAACTTAGAAAAGCTTGTTCCTATAAGCAAAATTCAACTGTGTTAATCAAGCTAGAAGCGCTTCACCTATTCGAAGGACTTTATCTAAGCAGTTAACTAGAATGGCATACAGATCAGCTTCAACTACACTGCCCCAATTGAAGAAACATTAGCTATAGAAAAATATACACGTGAGTTTTTAGCATTCTAATTCTTGTAAATAATTATTTAATTTCCTAATTTTAAATGCCGCAGTGCCTGTTATAGCCTATGAGTAATATTAGAGATAGATCTATTACTAAAATTTAAAAAATAAAATTTGGTAAAGCAACAATGGCAGTAAATTACACTGAATCAAATCTAGCTAAACGAATCATTCATCAATACGAGAGAGGCTCAAAAAGTTTGTCATATTATATACATTAGTGTAAAAAATTTATTAGCACATACAAAATGAACACCATAGGGCAAGAACAATGCTCGCTAATTAAATTAGTGTTGAATTATGTTGCCCTAAATTAACCGGAGCCGCTCGAGAAACTTTAATTGTATCAAACTGTTCAACTTGGACATAAGCAAAAACAACCCTTTTAAATCGCTTTGGTGATCAAAGAAACGAGGCACTTTTAGAAAATGATCTAATACCTTGTTACCAAATGTCAAATGAAAACTATGGCCAGTATTACCAAAGAATCAAATCAAGCAATTAGGAACACATTAATATAAGGGAAGAAGACCTTAACATAAAAACTTTCAAAAAAAGTAGCATGTATAAAAAAATAGCCCAGAATACTTTTTGTGTTGGATTACTTGAACCTTATCGTTCATTTATAGCAAGTAAGACAACGAGTTTTTAAGAAGACGCATTAACACGCTTAAGAAATGACAACCTTTCAAAAAAATGGATGCACCTCAAAATTCAAATAACTTTCCCATCAATATTCAAACTAGACCGATTCAAAATAATATTTCAAGAAATCCCCAAGTGTTTGGTAAAAAAAAACAGAATATAAATCTACTCCTATGTCTATGAGTACGCGAAACACATTCCACTCAAATAGAAATTAAAATCTACCTCAACCAGAACGAAATCATTTTCAACAAACCGATCCTAGAAATTTCATTTCTGAATAACTGTATAATGTTGAAGAACTCAACAATTATGAGTATGATTACGGTGTTAATAATAATATAAAGTTTTATGTAACCCATGGAATGATCGATTCGATGCATTATTATGTAGCGAAGAAAAATTACGTGCAAAAATTAATCATGATAAGCAGATATTAGGAATTAATGAAATAAAAATCCCTTTTTATTTCGAATTAAATCCTTTAAATTTTAAATCATTCAAACAAACAAGTAGAACTCGTCTTAAAATCGCTGTAAATGTACATGAACGACAAGTAGTGATTCCTCAAGTTACTCTTAATAATATTACGATTCCTGAGTCTATCGCGTATGCAAGAAACGTATTTTGAATAATTCCTCTTCAATATGAAGGTGAAACAGAAATTAACTTTCACCAACAAATTAAGGTAGATCTTAACTGACTTTGAAATAAATAACCCTAGAACCGATAATAAAGAAATTGACGTTAATAAAGCAATTACAACAGAACACCGAACCCGAAATTTTAGCACTCTGCAAAAATTATCATAATGTATTTTATTACGAAAACTGCGATTTGTCATTTAATAATGCAATAAAAGATACAATAAGAACTGTGGACGAAGATAGTATCCAAAAAGTTGAACGCAAACGGAAAAAAGAAGTGGCTTTTAGTAATAGACTTTACAAAACTGTAGAAGATAAATTATCCGTTACCCCGAATCGACGAGATATTAGACATTTTAGGGACATAATCTTATTTTACCACCCTCGATTTAGCACAAAGTTTTCATCAAATAGAAATAGACCCGAAATCAATTGAAAAATCTACTTTTTGTGTCAATCATGGACACTATGAGTATGTACGCATGCCTTTCGGATTAAGGAATGCTCCAAGTTCATTTCAACGCGTTATGGACTACATTTTAAAAGAACATCTCTTTAAATATTGTTTTGTTTACATGGATGACAGTCATATTTTCGAAATCTTCACAAGAACATTTGATTCACCTCAAATCCATTTTCCAAAAGTTGAGACAAGACAACTTAAGGTACAGCTAGATAAGTCAGAATTTCTACGTGAAGGGGTTGCCATTTCAGGACATGTAATAACGCCTGATGTCTCTAAAGTACAGTCCATTAAACAATATCAATTGCCTCAAACTACTAAAAAATATTAAAACTATTTACATTTGTAAATAAATCATATATAAAAATTATACTGAAAGTTTGCAATATGTAATTATATTTTCTAAATTAACTTTTAAAATGTGATTATAAATGCGAATTTATGCATTCCAATGTTAGTAGTATAGCTATAGCGGTTCTGGCTCACTTCGTCTATAGCAAAGCAATTCCTTTTCAGAGGCCAAGGTCATCGCATCGCTACGTCCAAGTACATGGTTTTCAAGGTCATACACATTGTAGGCCACGTTGTAGGAATGGTTGGTAACCCTGCCTCTTCAAGCGCTTCAAGGTCACTAGAAAAATTACTAGATTGTCCACGTCAATTACATCTATTCCTGAAGGTCATTACCCTCAAGCAAGTCTATGCATGTTTCAAGGCCACGCCCTATTCTGAGAAACAAAGGGTTTAAAGTCTATGCTTTCAAGGTCAGAGAACAAAGACGATCTATTGTTTAGTCATTCTAGGAAATCAATAACAAAGACGATGCATTGTTCAAAGTCTATGCTTTCAAGGTCAGAGAACAACGACTATCTATTGTTCAGTTAGAAATAGATTGTTATCTCAATTCTAGGAAATCAAAAAGGCGATGCATTGTTCAAAGTCTATGCTTACAATTTTCAAGGTGAAAGAATAAAAGCGATTCATTCTTCTGGTCGAGTTATAAAAATAAATTGTTATCTCAATTCTAGGAAATCAAAAAGGCGGTCATTGTTCAAAGTCTATGCTTACAATTTTCAAGGTAAAAGAACAAAAGCGATTCATTCTTCTGGTCGAGTTATAAAAATAAATTGTTATCTCAATTCTGAGAAATCAATAACAAAGGCGACGTTCAAAGTCTATGCTTATAATTTTCAAGGTAAATGAACAAAGTCGATTCATTGTTCAGTTAGAAATAGATTGTTATCTAAATACATCTCTTTCGAGAATAAAGATGATCCATTATCAATGATTTAAAGTTTATGCTTAGAAGGTCACACCTCTGATAACAAAGACGATCCATTGTTCAGTTAGAAATAGATTGTTATCTCAATTCTAGAAAATCAAGAGCCCTGAGGTGCATGTTTCAAAGCCACGCCCCTCAAGTGCTCTAAACAGGTGGCCGTTCCTAAACAGGTAGCCGTTTCCTAAAACAGGGGTCCGTTTCCCAAAACAGGTAGCCGTTTCCTAAAAACAGGTAGCCGTTTCCTAAAAACAGGGGGTCCGTTTCCCAAAACAGGTAGCTGTTTCGCAACCGTTTCCCCCATACGATCACATCTCAATTATGAGAAATCAAAAAGGGGGCCCATTGTTCAAAGTCTATGCTTATAAGGTCACACCTCTGATAACAAAGGTGATTCATTGTTTTGGCTCTGTCGTAGCTTCTAAAATTCTAGGAAATCAATAACAAAGACGATGCATTGTTCAAAGTCTATGTTTACAATTTTCAAGGTAAAAGAACAAAAGCGATTCATTGTTCTGGTCGAGTTATAAGAAATAGATTGTTATCTCAATTCTAGGAAATCAAGAACAAAGGCGGTCGATTGTTCAAAGTCTATATTTATCATTTTCAAGGCCACATGAGAGAACAAAGACGATCTATTGTTTTGTAGGTTATCGTACACATCAGCTGTATCCTCAAAGTGATTGCCCTCGGTCTCAAGCAAGTCTATACAGTTTCAAGGCCACGCCCCAAAACAGGTAGACGTTTCCTAAAACAGGTAGCCGTTTCTAAAACAGGTAGCCGTTTCCTGTAAACAGGTAGCCGTTTCCTAAAACAGGGGGTCCGTTTCCCAAAACAGATAGCTGTTTCGCAACCGTTTCCCCATGTTCAGGTCGAAAATAGATTCCGCATCTCAATTCCAGGAAATCAAAAAGGGGCCCATTGTTCAAAGTCTATGCTTACAATTTTCAAGGTTAAAGAACAAAGACATTCCATTGTACAGGTTGAGTTATAAAAATAGATTGTTATCTCAATTCTAGGAAATCAATAACAAAGGCGATGCATTGTTCAAAGTCTATGCTTACAATTTTCAAGGCCACATGAAAGAACAAAGACTATCTATTGTTCTAGTTGATTTATAAAAATAGATTCTAAATACATCTCTTTCAAGAATAAAGGTGAACCATTGTCAACGATTTAAAGTTTATGCTTATAAGGTCACACCTCTGATAACAAAGACGATTCATTGTTCAGTTAGAAATAGATTGTTATCTCAATTCTAGGAAATCAATAACAAAGACGATGCATTGTCAACGCTTCAAAGTCTATGTTTACAAGGCCACATGAGAGAACAAAGACGATTCATTGTTTTGGTTGAGTCATTCTCAAATTCTAGGAAATCAAGAATAAAGGGGGCCCATTGTACAAAGTCTATGCTTACAATTTGCAAGGTAAAAGAACAAAGACGATTCATTGTTTTGGCTCTGTCGTAGCTTCTAAAATTCCGAGAACAAAGACGATGCATTGTTCAGACTGATTAGGTCATCTAACAAGTAAAATATTTTCTATAAGACTACCACAATATATAGATTTAAGTATTATGGGATATAGTCACTTTTGTAATACCTCTGCTGGAGCATATCTATTTACTATTTGTTTTTCACATTCAATTTCCTTCAACTGATTCTCGTTTAATGCGGACCACATCATCTTTCCTAATAGGTTCATTATATTGTATACTAGCCATACATTCAGCTTCCCTTAAAAGTCTTCATATCAGGATCTACTTTGAGACTTATTACAAACCTACGCAAGCCCTGAGGTGCATGCTTCAGTAAGCAATGTCACGCCTCCCAGTGCCCTCAAGTGGTCTAAACAGGTAGACGTTTCCTAAAACAGGGGGCCCGTTTCACAAAACAGGGGGTCCGTTTCCCAAAACAGAGGGTCCGTTTTCCAAAACAGATGGCTGTTTCTCAACACAGGTAACCGTTTCCCCAAGGTTACACGAGAGACATAAGCGTTCTGATTCCTAAAATAGATTGTTATCCAGCTACCACCCCACCTCAATTCTAGGAAATCAAGAACAAAGGGGGGTCCATTGTTCAAAGTCTATGCAAGTGATTCATTGTTCTGGTCGAGTTATAAAAATAGATTGTTATCTAAATACCCTTCGATTCTAAGAAATCAAGAACAAAGGCGATCCATTGTTCAAAGTCTATGTTTATAATTTTCAAGGTCACATGAGAGAACAAAGACGATCCATTATTCCGTTATTCTAAAAAATAGATTGTTATCTAAATACATCTCAATTCTGGGAAATCAAGAAACGCTTCAAAGTCTATGCTTATAAGGCCACACCTCTGATAACAAAGGCGATTCATTGTTGAGTCATAGCTTCTGAAATTCTGAGAACACAGACGATGCATTGTTCAGACTGATTAGGCCATCTAACAAGTAAAATATTTTTTATAAAACTTATATTTATTAACCACAATATTCATCTATATACAGATAAAAGATCGATTTAAGTAAATATACATATTATGGCAAATTTGATGTACTTAACATTTTGTAATACCTTTGCTGGATCATATCTATTTTATTTATTATTTGTTTTCACATTCAATTTCCTTCAACTGATTCTCGTTTAATGTGGTCCACAAGACATCATCATCTTTCCTAATAGGTATTTTCATCGTTTCATTATAATGCTTACTAGCCATACATTCAGCTTTCCTTAAAGCCTTCATATCAGGATCTGTGATCTTTTTACTTTGAGACATTATCCGTGACTCATTACAAACCTACATCTCTTAAACTTATATGCAAAAACACAAATTAAAATCTTTTAATTATACAGTTACGTAAATTTCAAAGTTAATTCCGAGAATTTCCCAAGGGCACACCTCTGAGAAAATAACAAAGATGATTCATTGTTCCGACCGAGTTATAAAATACACCTCAATTCTGAGAAATCAATTTTAAAGAACAAAAGACGATTCATTGTTTAAGCCGACGCTTCAATGTCTATACTTACAAAATTTCAAGGTCACACTTCTTATAACAAAGGCGATCCATTGTTCTGGTCGAGTTATAATTTCTAAAAATAGACAAGGTCACGCCATATTACAATTCAGAGAAATAATTTTCAAGGTCCCAATCCTGTCCGATCCTGTCCATATTTTAACCCCGAATGCATCTGGTACATCTATATAAGGATGAATAATTTTACGGTAAACCTAAAGTGCTGTGAAGAGCAATTAGATATTAGTTAAAGTTATAAGTAGATGTCTGACACTTGCATAAAAGGGAAATGTCTCGAATTGTGCGGTTTAACTACACATGCGCTCTTGTGCATTTAAAATTCTGAAACTGTGCATATGTTTTTCGAGTACTCATAAGTAGTTACGGGGGTCACGCTACAGAGACGATGATTGTAATAGTTGATGTACAGGGATTCAAAACGGCAAAACATGTATTTACACCCAAAGAGCTAGCAATATACAATGGAAATCAAGCTGCCCATTTTGTGTTCAAACCACCATTTCCTTGGCACCTCTTAGATGTAGAATTTCAACGACAAGCCATCTGGTTAATCAATAATCATCACTGCATCAAATGGGGATCTGGATATACCTCCACATCTCTTTCCACATATACTTCGTGAACTAATATCGGTAACAGATGATGTGTACGTTAAAGGGAAAAAGCCGATTACATTCGAAAATATTGAGACAGCCGTTATAGAAATTGAAGAGCAACCATCTTTACCCAAAATGAAAACAACTTGTTTTTTCATACAAAACCACCTGTAATTGTGCTTTGACGAATGTACACTTTTTATAATAACTATGTAAGACAATATCAGTAAAGGTTTATAAAATGTGGGCTTACAAGTAAAGGGGAAAAGTTTGTAATATTTACAATAAAATGCTATTATTTTAAGTGTATTATTTTTGTTAAAAGCCCTCTGATGCAAACTATTTCTCAGGTTATAACCCCCTATCCATCTAGGTCAACAAGTCAACTTTTAACATTCCTTGGGTAAAATTCTGGAAACAGCAAATAAGGTTCCTATTACTGAATTCTAACAATAGAATCAGTTCTGGAAACAAGAGGTTGTTGTCTATGGAATGTTTATCAAGGTTCCTGTATTGGCTAAACGTTATGCTTACAGTATCTGGTTGGGAAATTCTCAAGGTCTCCAAACAATTGTCAAGACCATATGTCCTGGCCGATCTTACCCGACATCATCCGATCGAAATGTAGTCGAAACCTGCAGGACCAATTCTAAACGAGTCATGGAAACAAGAAGGGGTCTAAATAAGCGTAGGCTCATATTATGGTCCCAGGATGTTCCCCAAATACAGATAACCGTTTCCCAAAACAGGGAGCCGTACTCAACACAGGTTTCCCCAGAGCAATTAATCATAGCTGAGGCTGACCAATTCTAAACGAGTCATGGAAACAAGAAGAATGATGGGGTCTATGCTAATAAGCGTGGGCTCATATTATGGTCCGGATGTTACAAAGACAGATAACCGTTTAAAACAGGGGAGCCGTCACTCAACACAGGTTTCCTCCAGAGCAATTAATCATAGGGCTGACCAATTCTAAACGAGTCATGGAAACGAGAAGAATGATGGGGTCTATGCTAATAAGCGTGGGCTCATACTATGGTCCTAACCGCCAGGTTGAGGGTTTAAGACAGATAACCGTTTCCCAAAACAGGGGGATCAACACAGGTTTTAGAGAATAGCTCATTAATCATAGCTGAGGCTAAATTGAACTAGGTCAGATTCATTTATCTTAGAAATCTAAACATGGAATATGGGGGGGTTAGAAATCCCAATTGGGGAAGGTTGCATGTACAATTCTTAGAAATCTGAAAGTAGAACTAGTTTAATATCATAGAAAAGCTAATCACCTACTTTGGGGTTTATGGGCCAAGGTGGTAGTTTCTAAAATCACCTACTTTTAGGGGTAAAGGGTTTTTAATAGTCATAGGTCTGTTGAGGCTTATCTCTAGGGGTGCAATTCTGACCCCAGAAAATGATGAATTCTGCGTCACTTTTGAGAAGAATGACTATGTTTGAAAAAGCTAGAATAAAAGTAGTGTTGGCAACCATGATTGTTAGGGTTTAAAAGTCCCCATTGTGTGCACAGTAGACTCTTGATTAGCAGCAATGACGAAAGTAGTAGTACGTCAGGTAGAAAGTACAGAAAAGCAGTAAGTGTGGAGGAGCAAAGAAGAGGTTGGAGACATTAATAAAACAAGTAAAAGAAATAAAACTCGATTTGAGTGTTATAAGTGAAAACAAAAAGATGAAGCTGCGTATTAGCAATATGTAAAATAGTGTAGTAAAACATGAAATTTTGGAAGGATGAGTTTAAATACCTATTTTAAAGAAGAAAAAAGACGCTGCTATGTGTTGTTATAAGTATCTCACAATTGTATTAGGTTTTAACTGTATCATTAAAAATAAAGACTTTAAAAGTTAAAGAGACGGTTTTCGGTATTCTCTTCTCCCATAATGGTTCCTTATTGGCTCTGCATATCTAGGCGCGGTTCGATATCCACCTTTACCGAAATCTCCCGGAAATGGAACCCCTCGTTGGGTTTAAATTGGCCTATATACAACGTATAAAAGAAGATTTATTGGAAAAGATCAATGGCAGTAAAATGATCCCTAAATAAAAGCAATTTACTGGTTTTAATGCAGATCGTTATTGTTTTTAATCATTAAATGGCGTTTATGCATATGTGAACTAAAATTTATTAGTAAAGCGTTATAATGAAAATACAATGACTTTCCTTTGTATAAGGAGATTTAAATTGATTTTTTTTTGCAAGAACCTAAAAATTAAATGTCAGCCCTATTCCTAAATTGGCTACCCTTGGACTTAAAAGAGTAAACAGTGACAGCTTGCAGTATAGAAATGGAGTTAATTTGATTAATTTTTATATAAAAGGTTAAGAAAATCGATTTATAGTTTTAATGTTGCAGAACGAAGGAGATCTGATTGTTTTTATATGAATAGTTTTTATTGTGTGTGTTAGGCGTTAGAATGGGTTTTCATTGTGTTAAAGGGATACAATAGACTTGCATTCATACAGAGCCCCCATTCGTATTTGGATAACGTGTGCAATGTTTAGATGTTGTAAATAACATTTGTAAACACGCTTTTAATTATATGAAAATCTTCTTTAGTATACTTCATTGAATTAGATAATTTAAAGCTTACAGAAAGGTTTATATACATTAAAGAGTAACCTTTTACTATGCATTCCTTTAATAAACGTTTTTTTTTGAATCAATAACAATAATAAATTGATAATATAATTCCTATTCCCAACCATGGCCAATTAACTTTTATAGATTACCCTCTACCTTAAAAGTGTTTTTGATTGTTTCAGTCGTATGCATTTTAGTTGTTTTCAAGCTTAAGAATATTTTCATTGCTAATATATCATTCAACTAATCATACAGGTAGGACAATTTATGTCTTAGTTACTGTCCTGGTATACTTTTGGTGCCTTACCGATAATGTAAATATATAGAATTTTACTTATTATTGAAATAAAATATCCTGAAAACTTTTATTTATCTGCTACATTTGTAAAAAGTACTAGGTTGGAAGCAAGTGTCACACAGATAAATGTTTGCTGATTGTAAGATGATATCAACATAAGGTCAAAGAAACGTAAGGTGGTTAAAGAGCTGTGTTTTAGTAAAGGAATGTTATAACATATATGTTTATATTAATAAAAAATGTTTATTCTAGATTATTTATCCTAATTACATATCTCTAGACCATCAATAAAATTTCGCAACCTTTTAAATAGAATAAAATGAGATGTAAGTATATAGATGTTACACTTCTAGGTTTTGTAATGTAGTTAGCAGTTGTTGAGTTGTTTCTTTGCTCAGACTAATGTCTTCTAATTGCTTGACTCAACCAAGAATTGGTGACCCTGAAAGGTAGAATCCCCACGCCTTGAAGATTTTATTTAGTACTCCTGAGAATTGGTTTATAAAATTAACAAGCTCAAACAACCTTGAGGAATATACGTAAAATTGTATGATGGTCTTGGGCAATACAACTTTGACCTTGAAGCGTCGGCAATGGATCCTTTTGTCCTTGATTTCCTAAATTGAGCCTGAAATGATTGGGATATCTAGATAACAATCTATTTTTAGCAATTATGACTGAACAATGGATCGCATTTGTTATTAGAGATGTGACCTTGAAAGCATAGACTTTGAATAATGGATCGCCTTTGTTCTTGATTTCTCAGAATGGGGTAGCTGGATAACAATCTATTTTTATAACTCAACCAAAACAATGAATCGCCTTTGTTCTTTTCTCAGAGGTGTGAACTTAAGGTACATTTTTAAAATTACATGCAAGTCTATTGTATCCCCTTTAACACAATGAAAACCCATTCTAACGCCTAAAACACACAATAAAACTATTCATATAAAACAATCAGTCTCCTTTTCTGCAACATTAAAACTATAAATCGATTTTCTTAACCTTTTATATAAAAATTATATCAAATTAACTCCATTTCTATACTGCAAGCTGTCACTGTTTACTCTTTTAAGTCCAAGGGTAGCCAATTAGGAATAGGGCTGACATTTAATTTTTAGGTTCTTGCAAAAAAAAATCAATTTAAATCTCCCTTATACAAAGGAAAGTCATTGTATTTTTCATTATAACGCTTTACTAATAAATTTTAGTTCACATATGCATAAACGCCATTTAATGATTAAAACAATAACGATCTGCATTAAAACCAGTAAATTGCTTTTATTTAGGATCATTTTACTGCCATTGATCTTTTCCAATAAATCTTCTTTTATACGTTGTATATAGGCCAATTTAAAGCCCAACGTACGGCAGGGGTTCCATTTCCTTATGGGAGATTTCGGTAAAGGTGGATATCGAACCGCGCCTAGATATGCAGAGCCAATAAGGAACCATTATGGGAAGAGAATACCGAAAATCTCTTTAACTTTTAAAGTCTTTATTTTTAATGATACAGTTACTTAAACCTAATACAATTGTGAGATACTTATAACAACACATAGCAGCGTCTTTTCTTCTTCTTTAAAATAGGTATTTAAACTCATCCTTCCAAAATTTCATGTTTTACTACACTATTTTACATATTGCTAATACGCAGCTTCATCATTTTGTTTTCACTATATAACACTCCAAATCGAGTTTTATTTCTTTTACTTGTTTTATTAATGTCTCCAACCTCTTCTTTCGCTCCTCCACACTTACTGCTTTTCTGTACTTTCTACCTGACGTACTACTACTTTCGTCATTGCTGCTAATCAAGAGTCTACTGTGCACACAATGGGGACTTTTAAACCCTAACAATCATGGTTGCCAACACTACTTTCTATTCTAGCTTTTCAAACATAGTCATTCTTCTCAAAAGTGACGCAGAATTCATCATTTTCTCGGGGTCAGAATTGCACCCCTAGATGATAAGCCTCGTTGACACAGCACCTATGACTATTGAAAAGCTACCCTTTACCCCTAAAAGTAGGTGATTTATAGAAACTACCACCTTGGCCCATAAACCCCAAAGTAGGTGATTAGCTTTTCTATGATATTAAACTAGTTCTACTTTCAGATTTCTAAGAATTGTACTTGGATGCAACCTTCCCACGAATTGGATTTCTAACCCCTCACAACCATATTCCATGTTTAGATTTCTAAGATAAATGAATCTGACCTAGTTCAATTTAGCCTCAGCTATGATTAATGAGCTATTAGGCTCTGGAGGAAACCTGTGTTGAGTGACGGCTCCCTGTTTTGGGAAACGGTTATCTGTCTTTGGGGAAACTGCCTCAACCTGGCGGTTAGGACCATAGTATGAGCCACGCTTATTAGCATAGACCCCATCATTCTTCTGTTTCCATGACTCGTTTAGAATTGGTCAGCTTCAGCTATGATTAATTGCTCTGGAGGAAACCTGTGTTGAGTGACGCTCCCTGTTTTGGGAAACGGTTATCTGTCTTTGTGGGAACATCCTGGCGGACCATAATATGAGCCCACGCTTATTAGCATAGACCCCATCATTCTTCTTGTTTCCATGACTCGTTTAGAATTGGTCAGCCTCAGCTATGATTAATTGCTCTGGAGGGGAAACCTGTGTTGAGTACGGCTCTGTTTTGAAACGGTTATCTGTATTTGGGGGAACATCCTAGCGGACCATAATATGAGCCTACGCTTATTAGCATAGACCCCCTTCTTGTTTCCATGACTCGTTTAGAATTGGTCCTGCAGGTTTCGACTACATTTTCGATCGGATGATGTCGGGTAAGATCGGCCTGTAGGACATATGGTCTTGACAATTGTTTGGAGACCTTGAGAATTTCCAACAACCAGATACTGTAAGCATAACGTTTAGCCAATACAGGAACCTTGATAAACATTCAGCATAGACAACAACCTCTTGTTTCCACGAACTGATTCTATTGTTAGAATTCAGTAATAGGAACTCTTATTTGCTGTTTAGAATTTTACCTACAAGGAATGTTAAAGTTGACTTGTTGACCTAGATGGATAGGCTGGGTTATAACCTGAGAAATAGTTTGCATCAGAGGGCTTTTACAAAATAATACACTTAAAATAATAGCATTTTATTGTAAATATTACAAACTTTTCCCCTTTACTTGTAAGCACACACATTTTATAAACCTTTTACTGATATTGTCTTACATAGTTATTATATAAAAGTGTACATTCGTCAAAGCACAATTACAGGTGGTTTGTGTATGAAATAAACAAGTTGTTTTCATTTGGGTAAAGATGGTTGCTCTTCAATTTCTATAACTGGCTGTCTCAATATTTTCGAATGTAATCGGCTTTTTCTCGCTTTAACGTACATCATCTGTTACCGATATTAGTTCACGAAGTATGTGGAAAGAGATGTGTAGAGGTATATCAGATCCCCATTTGATGCAGTGATGATTATTGATTAACCAGATGGCTTGTCGTTGAAATTCTACATCTAAGAGGTGCCAAGGAAATGGTGGTTTGAACACAAAATGGGCAGCTTGATTTCCATTGTATATTGCTAGCTCTTTGGGTGTAAATACATGTTTTGCCGTTTTGAATCCCTGTACATCAACTATTACAATCATCGTCTCTGTAGCGTGACCCCGTAACTACTTATGAGTACTCGAAAACATATGCACAGTTTCAGAATTTTAAATGCACAAGAGCGCATGTGTAGTTAAACCGCACAATTGAGACATTTCCTTTATGCAAGTGTCAGACATCTACTTATAACTTTAACTAATATCTAATTGCTCTTCACAGCACTTTAGGTTTACCGTAAAATTATTCATCCTTATATAGATGTACCAGATGCATTCGGGTTAAAATATGGACAGGATCGGACAGGATTGGGACCTTGAAAATTATTTCTCTGAATTGTAATATGGCGTGACCTTGTCTATTTTAGAAATTATAACTCGACCAGAACAATGGATCGCCTTTGTTATAAGAAGTGTGACCTTGAAATTTTGTAAGTATAGACATTGAAGCGTCGGCTTAAACAATGAATCGTCTTTTGTTCTTTAAAATTGATTTCTCAGAATTGAGGTGTATTTTATAACTCGGTCGGACAATGAATCATCTTTGTTATTTTCTCAGAGGTGCCCTTGAATTCTCGGAATTAACTTTGAAATTTACGTAACTGTATAATTAAAAGATTTTAATTTGTGTTTTGCATATAAGTTTAAGAGATGTAGGTTTGTAATGAGTCACGGATAATGTCTCAAAGTAAAAGATCACAGATCCTGATATGAAGGCTTTAAGGAAAGCCGAATGTATGGCTAGTAAGCATTATAATGAAGCGATGAAAATACCTATTAGGAAAGATGATGATGTCTTGTGGACCACATTAAACGAGAATCAGTTGAAGGAAATTGAATGTGAAAAACAAATAATAAATAAAATAGATATGATCCAGCAAAGGTATTACAAAATGTTAAGTACATTAAATTTGCCATAATATGTATATTTACTTAAATCGATCTTTTATCTGTATATATATAGATGAATATTGTGGTTAATAGTTTTATAAAAAAAAAATATTTTACTTGTTAGATGACCTAATCAGTCTGAACAATGCATCGTCGGTGTTCTCAGAATTTCAGAAGCTATGACTCAACAATGAATCTCCTTTGTTATCAGAGGTGTGTCCTTATAAGCATAGACTTTGAAGAGTTTCTTGATTTCCCAGAATTGAGATGTATTTAGATAACAATCTATTTTTTAGAATAACGGAATAATGGATCGTCTTTGTTCTCTCATGTGACCTTGAAAATTATAAACATAGACTTTGAACAATGGATCGCCTTTGTTCTTGATTTCTTAGAATCGAAGGGTATTTAGATAACAATCTATTTTTATAACTCGACCAGAACAATGAATCACTTGCATAGACTTTGAACAATGGACCCCTTTGTTCTTGATTTCCTAGAATTGAGGTGGGGTGGTAGCTGGATAACAATCTATTTTAGGAATCAGAACGCTTATGTTCTCTCGTGTAACCTTGGAAACGGTTACCTGTGTTGAGAAACAGCCATCTGTTTTGGAAAACGGACCCTCTGTTTTGAAACGGACCCCTGTTTTGTGAAACGGGCCCCTGTTTTAGGAAACGTCTACCTGTTTAGACCACTTGAGGGCACTGGGAGGCGTGACATTGCTTTGAAGCATGCACCTCAGGGCTTGCGTAGGTTTGTAATATGTCTCTCAAAGTAGATCCTGATATGAAGACTTTTAAGGGAAGCTGAATGTATGGCTAGTATACAATGTAATGAATCTATTAGGAAAGATGATGTGGTCCGCATTAAACGAGAATCAGTTGAAGGAAATTGAATGTGAAAAACAAATAGTAAATAGATATGCTCCAGCAGAGGTATTACAAAAGTGACTATATCCCATAATACTTAAATCTATATATTGTGGTAGTCTTATAGAAAATATTTTACTTGTTAGATGACCTAATCAGTCTGAACAATGCATCGTCTTTGTTCTCGGAATTTTAGAAGCTACGACAGAGCCAAAACAATGAATCGTCTTTGTTCTTTTACCTTGCAAATTGTAAGCATAGACTTTGTACAATGGGCCCCCTTTATTCTTGATTTCCTAGAATTTGAGAATGACTCAACCAAAACAATGAATCGTCTTTGTTCTCTCATGTGGCCTTGTAAACATAGACTTTGAAGCGTTGACAATGCATCGTCTTTGTTATTGATTTCCTAGAATTGAGATAACAATCTATTTCTAACTGAACAATGAATCGTCTTTGTTATCAGAGGTGTGACCTTATAAGCATAAACTTTAAATCGTTGACAATGGTTCACCTTTATTCTTGAAAGAGATGTATTTAGAATCTATTTTATAAATCAACTAGAACAATAGATAGTCTTTGTTCTTTCATGTGGCCTTGAAAATTGTAAGCATAGACTTTGAACAATGCATCGCCTTTGTTATTGATTTCCTAGAATTGAGATAACAATCTATTTTATAACTCAACCTGTACAATGGAATGTCTTTGTTCTTTAACCTTGAAAATTGTAAGCATAGACTTTGAACAATGGGCCCCTTTTGATTTCCTGGAATTGAGATGCGGAATCTATTTTCGACCTGAACATGGGGAAACGGTTGCGAAACAGCTATCTGTTTTAAACGGACCCCTGTTTTGAAACTACCTGTTTACAGGAAACGGCTACCTGTTTTGAAACGGCTACCTGTTTTAGGAAACGTCTACCTGTTTTGGGGGCGTGGCCTTGAAACGTATAGACTTGCTTGAGACCGAGGGCAATCACTTTGAGGATACAGCTGATGTGTACGATAACCTACAAAACAATAGATCGTCTTTGTTCTCTCATGTGGCCTTGAAAATGATAAATATAGACTTTGAACAATCGACCGCCTTTGTTCTTGATTTCCTAGAATTGAGATAACAATCTATTTTTATAACTCGACCAGAACAATGAATCGCTTTTGTTCTTTACCTTGAAAATTAAACATAGACTTTGAACAATGCATCGTCTTTGTTATTGATTTCCTTTTTAGAAGCTAGACAGAGCCAAACAATGAATCACCTTTGTTATCAGAGTGTGACCTTATAGCATAGACTTTGAACAATGGGCCTTTTGATTTCTCATAATTGAGATGTGATCGTATGGGGAAACGGTTCGAAACAGCTACCTGTTTTGGGAACCGGACCCCTGTTTTAGAAACGGCTACCTGTTTTAGAAACGGCTACCTGTTTTGAAACGGACCTGTTTTAGGAAACGGCTACCTGTTTAGAACGGCCACCTGTTTAGAGCACTTGAGGGGCGTGGCTTTGAAACATGCACCTCAGGGCTCTTGATTTCCTAGAATTGAGATAACAATCTATTTCTAACTGAACAATGGATCGTCTTTGTTATCAGAGGTGTGACCTTCTAAGCATAAACTTTAAATCATTGATAATGGATCATCTTTATTCTCGAAAGAGATGTATTTAGATAACAATCTATTTCTAACTGAACAATGAATCGTCTTTGTTCATTTACCTTGAAAATTATAAGCATAGACTTTGAAGCGTCGCCTTTGTTATTGATTTCTCAGAATTGAGATAACAATTTATTTTATAACTCGACCAGAAGAATGAATCGCTTTTGTTCTTTCACCTTGAAAATTGTAAACATAGACTTTGAACAATGCATCGCCTTTTTGATTTCCTAGAATTGAGATAACAATTTATTTTTATAACTCGACCAGAAGAATGAATCGCTTTTGTTCTTTTACCTTGAAAATTGTAAGCATAGACTTTGAACAATGCATCGCCTTTTTGATTTCCTAGAATTGAGATAACAATCTATTTCTAACTGAACAATAGATAGTCGTTGTTCTCTGACCTTGAAAGCATAGACTTTGAACAATGCATCGTCTTTGTTATTGATTTCCTAGAATGGCTAAACAATAGATCGTCTTTGTTCTCTGACCTTGAAAGCATAGACTTTAAACCCTTTGTTTCTCAGAATAGGGCGTGGCCTTGAAACATGCATAGACTTGCTTGAAGGTAATGACCTTCAGGAATAGAAGTAATTGACGTGGACAATCTAGTAATTTTTCTAGTGACCTTGAAGCGCTTGAAGAGGCAGGGTTACCAACCATTCCTACAACGTGGCCTACAATGTATGACCTTGAAAACCATGTACTTGGACGTAGCGAATGTGATGACCTTGGCCTCTGAAAAGGAATTGCTTGCTATAGACGAAGTGAGCCAGAACCGCTATAGCTATACTACTAATGTTAAAAGATGTTACAATGTATTCAAGTAATTGACATCAAGGTTATCGCAAACGAAAAAAATAGATATTTATCAACTGTACAAAGCGCGGACCCATCCGGCTTTAAAAACTTATTATCAGCGCTAATCGAATAAATACGTAATTACATTTTAAAGCAATGCATTTGATAAATATGTAATATAATAAAGTAATAAATTAAAAAAGAGTTTGAGGTTATGCATTACAATTAAAACTATTTGCAATTTTAAATAAATCATATATAAAAGTTAAATTGAAAGTTTGCAAGATATAAATATATAATTACATTTTATGATTTATATTAAACATAAATACTTAAGCTGACATCACAATGAATAAAGAACAGCTTTTCATTTTGGTTGAAACGAGAACTTGCCATAGTTGGTGTTAGAGAAAGAGAACACACTCGAGAAGCAACATCCGTCGCACTCTAGATATAATAGTTTGCTAAAATCGAATAAATACGTAATCACATTTCACATTTTCAGCTTACATCATATTCTAAAACATGTTTCAAAATAATAAAATAGAAAAGGAATTTACATTTTCAAATATACATTAAATTTACATTGAAAAAAGTTCAATGTAATTTATATAAAGTTTATCTGGAAATAATATCCTGCACGATTTATAAATGTAATTAATTACATGTTTAAAACTAAAAATTCAATGTTATAATGCATAAACAAAAAAGAAAGCCGGTCTTTACCTGCTATCTAGAAACCATAGGCATATATCCTCAAAGATTTAGTAATGATAATAAATATGTATTTTGTGTAATACAATCCCAACGAATTTATTTATTCCAATGTTAAAAGATATCACAATGTATGAAAATAATTGACATTAGAAAAGAAGAAAATAGATATCTATCAGCTATACACCACGAACGCATCCGGAATTAGTGCAATTTCTTATCAGCGCTATCCAAAATTTATATGTAACCTATATCATTTTATTAAGGAAGATAATGATTTCAATTGAATAATAACTAATATTTCTACACCGGGTGGTTATTTCTTATAGAACAATGAAACCGGAAATCCGCATTGTCAATATTTTGATAAAATTCGACATAGATACTAAATGCTATCAACTTATAGCTTCAGTTATTAATATTACACTTTTCAATATGGATCATCTAGAGCACCTAAACTTACTAGGTGAAGCTGATTTCAAACCTGTATTAAAAGTCTATGGTATGATCAATGATTATAAATATCGGCTAAACAATATTAAATTACTATGTTTTTGTAATGAAAGAATAAGTTCAAAGGTAAATATGTAATTATTATTAATTTTACTAAATACATACATAAAGACAAGATTTGCATCGATTGGGGCTTCTAGTTCGATAGCGCAGTTGGTTATCGCGGTGCTCTTGCAAAGTACAGGTCGTAAGTTTAAATCCTACTCGAGGTAGCTTTTTATTTATGTAATTTAATAAAATTAATAATTATTTTTATTACATATTTACTTTTGAACTTATTCGTTCATTACAAAAACTTATAATAATTTGATGTTAGTCAAGTTGCTTTGGTATGTTTGAATTCATATCATATTGCAGGCTCAAATTCCATTAATATAAGTAATTTGATTGATATCTCATTAGATTTAGAACTTATATTAGTTCTACATACATAATGTCAAAATTTACATCGATTGGGGCTTGTACTTCGATAGCGCAGTTGGTTGGCACGGTACTCTAGCAAAGTACAGGTCGTAGGTTCCCTACTCGAGGTAAACTTTTTATTTATGTATTTAATAGAATTAATAATAGTTTTTAAAAAATATTAAAATTATAAACATTAAATATGATAGAAAGGTAACGGCACAAACAGAAGAACATACTGTATTTCTTCCAGAGAAATTAACGAAAGAGCTAACGGATTATAAGGTGCATAATCTTCAGCACAGTTTTGAACAAATTGCGCTGGTTTATGGAGGCAGCGTAGATACTGGTAGAGCGAAAATGATGGCTAAATTATCTGTCATTAGTTATACAGGTAAGTCATTATTATTATTCTTCATGACAAAATTAATGAATTCTGTTTATATGATAACCTATCTAATCATCATCGTCATCATCCTCGCTGTTCTTATAATTATATTAATGTACATATTGTATATAAATATTATAATAAAGGAACATTTGTAATGTATGAATTTGTTTCTTCTTGCAGCGTATAGGACTTAATATGAACGGTAACATAAAAAAATTACGCTATCATAGTTAAACAAATTTATTTATTATTACATTGAAAACAAACATTAGAGGAGGTGGTCCATCTATATGATCAACATAGGTTGATTTATTAAAATGCTTCATACTGCTTATTTTGGCCCGTAATCGTCTATCCTCCTGATAATAATGAGGATATTGTAGCAATTCATATTTTATTAGACGATGAATATTTTCAATCATCGCTTCAAACTCGGAGATTATACGATCCGTCTAAAAACAACAATAATGAGTAAATGATTAAAAGAGGCTTACATACACTACAATCTCCGCATGCACTTCTTGTCGCTAGCACAGGTAATAAACGAACGTAAGATAGCTTGGGGGAATGCAACTAAGCTTCATTATCATTATTGTGAAGTCACACTCGCTATAAATCGGGCGGTAACATAGTTGAATAAGTAGTTAATTGAAATAAATCAGACGATATGGATGCGGAACAAGGTGAGTGTTTACCGGATATGCCTGATATAGGAAATATATGGAATATTAATGATAAAGTATTCATAGACTGATACACCTAAAGCGACGTCTAAAGGTAATCAGTGTTGCGGTATCTTATTAATATCTTTGTTGTAGAACGACATTTACGGACATTTGCTGGGTGCACTTTGGTATGGAGGAATGGCGCGAAAACATTAAAACTGAGCATCTAATACGTCAAACTAAAACCTGATGAACCCGAGAAAGCTATCAATATAGCTTATGGTATAAAAATTGAATTGTATTTATTACCGACGAGGAAAAGCGAGTCAGAATAAGCAGAGGAAACAATGCAGTATTATTATCCGAGAAGGCAATCAACCTACTATTTTCGGCTGTATAGGTGATAAATCAGAAGCTGAATTATATGAATGATTATCGTAACTATTCGATTTATAAAGATTTTATAAAGGAAGTAGCAACGTATCTACAAAATGAAGGTCTGAGCGAAGAAGAAAGTATACTATCTAGAGGAAAATTTTTCTGTGAAAACCTTAGATTGCTTTCAGCATCAATAGGTCATAGTTATAATGTAAAATATTTTTAACTGAAATTGTGCACATCTTCCTGAAAAAATTTATAAAAGATGTAACTTTAAGCATTAATGCGCCATACTTGCAAAATATATGTAAAAATAAACGTGTATTGTGTAAATCAGTATATTAATAGAGATTGATAAAGACTGGTACATTTTAAAAAGAGGATTAGAGGTTGATTACGGCTCCATCTAGTGGTATATTTTTTAAAAGATGCAATTGTTATGGCGGGAAAACTCGAATTTGACATAGGTTCTAATAAGGAAGGTTTTCATACTATACTCCAAGTATTGGTTGGAAATGATGTTTCCAGACGCCTACCTTACGACTCCAGACACCTACTTTCAGATTCCAAGCGCCTAGCTTCTGGTACGTAGATTTTCCTATAAAATGTACAATGTACAACTTTGTTCAGCTTCATACGATAATTACATTTTACGTACAATGCTAGTACATGGTTCATATATTATGCAAAATAACGCAATATGCCGAAGTATCGGCGGCAAAGGACGAAGGTGCTTCAACTTTCAATTTTAAATCAATAACTACATTATAAATTCTCTCGTTTTGAACAGAGCAGTTACTTATAAATATCGGTTGACTCTTAAATTGTTCGTAACTAAGCATAGGACCTTGTGGCGAATTATGATATTTATTTCGAAAGTTTAAATATTATTCGTAAGCATCCACGTATTTGCTATCATCGAAAACGAGATTTTACTGGTCGTACGAATATCTTCTATTATTAATATTTGCTTTTATATTCGAGATATCTAAGTGATCGAATTTCGCTGCACTCTCTTCCATATTATTTCGCTTCTTAGTATGAAAAGCAACCAGTAACCAATGAGGATGTTAAAAGCCAATACTGCTGTTCACCGCCCAAACCATTGACTTTGATGCGTGTAAGGTCGGATATATGTACAAATTTCGAGCGTGAAACGCAACTTGTATCGGTGAATCTTTATTAATCTTCTGATAGACAACTTCATACCATTATTCGGAGTTACATACGGAATTTTCCACGTAACGTTTGTCAAGTTAATCTTAACATCCGTTTCACCGCGGTAGCAGTCTACATCGGTCTTGGATGGAACCAATGCCAGCTCTTGGCGTATGTTAACTAGAGGCTTCGTGTAACCCTCTGCAAATCACTTGCTTGAACGGTATGGAAGCGCAGAAGGTTGTCTTGGTGGTGTTTAGCAGTTGAAGATGACTGTTTGTCGGAATGCATCCTTCATGCGATAACCAAATACTTTGATCTGCAGTATATGAGCAATATCCTTTAATGATGCTGTTAATCTCAGGTAAACGTACGGTTTCAATCACCTGGTCACCTAACAGGAATCGAATCTCATCGAAGAGGAAGAGAGGTGCATAGTTCGTGATATTATACACTTTGTTTGCTTCATTAGGGATTAAAGTGGCTTCTAAATATGTAACACCATCGTAAGTAGCTGTAATGAGTTCGGCTTGTTGTACAACCAGATTAATACTATCGGTGTTGCTGTATGAGTTTGGTGTGTACGGATGATAAGTTCGACGATCGCATTCTACGATCGTACCTCACTCCTGGGAATAAACTTTTCAGTGCTTCTTCCATATCGTCTTAATACCTTTTAGCCGAGATTTTGTACAAACTGAACGTCGCGTCGCCTTCGGTTAACGATGTGCTCTCGTTTGCAGTTAGAGACCTACTACCGAAAATCTTAAGGCCCAGACTTCTAAAATTCCAATCTAATAGTTACTTTCTCGTTACTAAAGTCCGCTAATCGACCTCATTTGATCAACAAATTTCAAGGTTATGTTATATATACGTTGTGTAAATACAAGTAAATAAATAACTGTAGCCGACTCCTTGATTAATTTATAACCTGGTTCAACGTGTACGTCAAACTCGAAGATGGTGTGCGGCTGCTCGCTGTTCCTGTATGCGCCTCCAGTTTAATTACACTCGACATGTATATTTGTGGCGTGAATTATTCAAATCAGATTCGTGGGTGTGACCTGCTCTGTACACGTTAGGTGAGAAGCCGAGCATGCGCCCATAAGAATCCTCCTTTCTAAAGTCTACGTTATGTATAGATTTAACTTCAGATTTTAACGTATTATTGTTTGCTCTTAAATTAAAGTCGATCGTGTTTTACGGGTTAATCTTACGCTGTAGAAATTTGTTAGTTTCTACAATTTTATATACACCACTCGAATTTTAACCTCTTTATGCTCACCAGTTTATGTAATATAGTAAAACTTATTATCCTCATGAACATTTCGTATGGAATTGCAACCGTAGAATCATAACAATCCTAATCCATACTGGTAATTAGGATCAAGTTCGATTGGCGTAAAATACTTTCCACTGAGCACGTTTCCCTCACCTGTCAACGTGAACGTTTGAGACATGACTAGAAGTAAACAAATAATATTTCAAGTTATTTATTATATAGAAAATCTAAACTTAAATGGCCACATATAAATGTATTATAATTTTGTTCTTCACCATAATTATATCTAATTTTACATTCTCTTAAATATCTAATTATTTTAAGTGGTGGCGCTAAATCTCCGAAGCTGTCGTAGTAGATGACATCATGACCGCGTTTTTTGAAAGCAACCTAATTAGTACCTCTTCCTCTAAAATCGTCAAGGTTCACGATATCACACTCATTTAGATGTGGTTTATGGTGTAAAGCATCGCGCATAAACACTCCTCTAAAGAATTGCATATATTTAGCATACTTATTTAGATCGGAATCGGTTAATATTCTCCGAGGCTTGTTTATAAGTTTTTTGGATCTGGTTTCTAGTATAAAGTACATCCCTTCTTATGAGGATGCAAATAAAGTCCTCTGCCACTCCTTAGAGCTACCAACTCCATTGGTTGAGTGTGACGTTGAGCTTCCTCCAATAACTTCTTCGCCACCGAAGCGTCGTTAACAGCTTTAGCTGTACCGATCGCACTACTGGCAACAGTATCTGCAGCTGAGAGACCGAATGGGAGAAATCCGCCAGGTTTCTTCATAGTACCATCTTTGAGCAAACGTTTGACGGATTTTCGAATAGGTTTTAAAACTCCACTTCAAAACGAGCACCTTTCCGTCTTCTTCTTCATAGCGCCCATACCCAACGGGGTTTTAACCTTCATGGCATTCGCTACGGCAAAGGATGCTGTTTTCTCACCAAAACTTGAATCCTTTGGGCGTTCACGATTCCAAGCACTCTATCTGCTTGATGACGACTAGTTAAATCGTTATAATTGTGGTAGGCGTTATCGTGTTATTTTCAAGCTTCGTCTAGAGGATTTATACCTGGATCGGCGCGAGATAAACATTTCTGTAGCTTGGTTCGTGGTCGGAAATATAGATAACCCAGAATATGCACTTCAACAGGTAATTTGTTGATTAAGGTGTTTAATACTCCACTCCCGAGCAGCATGTGAACTGGTTACTATACCGTCAGCAAATGAATAACGCAGTTTATGAAGCAACCTCAAGAATTACCTGTGGATGGTCACGATTTCCTGCAGGGAAGCATGGTCTTCTCTTTCCGACATCAATTAGAGCAATTATTTTCGTACCTTCCGGGTGTCGGAAGACTAATGAGTTGGTCAGCTTATTGGAAGCACATCATGACTCTTGAAATTCGAAAATGTATACGTTTACTCTAAGTCGTTCGAATAACCAAAGCATAAATGGACTTACGCCGATAAGTGGTAGTAGGTATAATGCATTCAACGATAAGACAGATGTACTCACGCCTGAAGAGATCGCTAAGAATTCAACGACATCTCGTGTCTCAATCAAGGCATAATTCGCGATTATTTCAGTGGAGGGCGACACTCAGACGTGAACTCTTTCTATCTCTGTCAAACATATTCGAAGATCCCTAAGCAATTGATTCGCGATAATATGAATGTGGTTGTGTTATTTAAACAGGATTGCATAAATTTGAAGCATGTATGCGATGAGCATGTAGGTACAGATATGACTTTCGATTAATTAAAATCAATGTGCTCGCATTGTTAGCAGACTAAACACGATTTCGGATGCATTGTAAACGACTTTGATTACGGCAGATATGGATTTGATTGCTGTATCACCTGCTTATAATACTCATTCAGACGCAGTCGCTCGCAATAGATGTTCGAGATAAGGTGGTTAAGCGGAAGTTAATGCAGACTCGTAATGCTGTCAAATACAAGCTGGAATTATTGAAGATAGGTGAACTTGAAACATATCTTATAGCGGAAACTGCATATAAACCTATAGTGGATCCTTTGAAGCAAATCGCTAACGCGGATATTAAAATAGAAGCGGTGAAATCGGAGTTTATACAAGTATTTGCCGCATCGTCAACACTTGGCCGGCTCAAGTTCAAACCTCCGGTTGCACCTTCATTACTTGAAACCGGTGTAGAACCAGCACCTGCTACGTTTAGACCCCCTCCGTCATTCGTTGAATCAGACGTTATTGCTAGAACAGATCATGTTTAAGAGATTACTCGATGACGCAGGAATTGCCGATGAATTCTTGGAGCAACATGATCCTTTACCTCGCCACTGTTTAGAATCGAGAATTCAGAACCAACAACAAATCGATAGTACATACGGTCTTCGTTATGATGCAGACTTAGATAAATGGGCTATAGGAGATTCTCAGGTGGATATAGAAGGACCTAATATAATTATAAATGATGAGGTATATGAAGGTATTCCCGGACTATACGAGCTGCTTATATTGAAAGAGCCAAAGAAGTTTACCTTGAAGGATGAGATAGCCTACGTCGATATTTTAGCTAAAATTAACGCATATAGAAATAATCACGACCCTCATGCAGTAATTATGGACACCAAGTTGTCTAAATACCGGAAAATTATTAATCCGCAAATCTGTACGAAATGTTTCGGTCGCGGTATCATGAAGAATTTATCGTTTAGAGTGAAGGAGTATGTTTACTGGAATACTCCTCGCCAACTTGTTGAATCGCCCAGGCTGTCGCATGCATCGAAAGCAGCAGGACATACTGGACATGATAACGAAATCATTGGTATCGAAGAAGAGCTCCGCGAAGGAGGTATAATTCCATAATGTCCATCGATAAGTTTGGCAGACATCCATTATCGCATTTTAAACATGCAGCTGCAAATATTAAATTAACCTGGGACGACAATAACGATATGCAAGGTAAAAGACATTGCAATGTCACTGAACCCATCCTAGAAGATACGTAGATGAGGCGAATGTAAAATTGACCGAAGATGGTAATTACGATGCGCAAGTTAGAAGAGTCTGCAACGTCATCGATCCAATCATAGATGCGGATGAAGCCACCAAAACCTATCTTGATAAGTGTAAGGAAGTTATAGAGCTTAATATAAAGAGCGACACCGATCGATTGCAAAATTATTGGCTGAGCGCGATCATAGACTTGAGGAGAAAGTTAATCGTATACATGGTGATATAAGCATCCTCAGCAGTGTTATTTATAACATTGGGCGTAAGTTACACTAGTAGTAATATTTTTAAAGTTGGCGGTTGTCGAAGAATTGCATAAGCCTACGCGGAAGAATTTCGTGAGGAAACGAACCATCGTCAAGCATCGGTATGATCTCTGGCAGACGGATTTAGCCGAATTTATTCCGTATGCTCAAGATAACCGCAATCCTAAGTTTATTCTAACAGTGACAGACTGCTATTCTAAATATCTATGGACACGCCCTCTAAGGTCGAAGAATGCCGTCGAAGTTTGCGACCGATGACTTCTATTTTGAAGGAGGCTAGAGCTCCGGATAACAATCGGTACAAGGACGTGAATTCTATAATAAAAATTTTGAAGGGTTGATGAAGAGTTATGCTATACATTATTACTCAACGTATAGTGTTAAAAAGGTGGCCATTGTTGAAAGGGTTATAAGAACGCTGAAAAGTGCGTTATACAAGAGATTTAGCTTTAGAGGTAAAGATAAGTGGCTAGATGTGTTGCGGAAAATTTCATCTGAACATAATAATAAAGCGCATTCCACGATTAGAATGAAACGTAAAGATGTAACTGCATCAACATATTTACCGATTATCATGTTAAGGTAATGGGGACAGCAAAATTTAAAATTGGTGATTACGTTAGGATTTCTAAATATAAATCAATATTTGAAAAGGGCTACACTCCTAATTTTTCCACCAAACTGTTTAAGATTGCTAAGTTGAAGGTAGGTAATCCAGTTACATATTTACTGGAGGATCTCCAAGCGAAACCCCATACTAGGTCAGTTTTGCGCCGAAGAACTACAGGAAACAGTTCATTGGGATATATTTTTCGTTGAGGTCTTACGGCGTAAGGGGAACCAGATATATGTTGGTATGGATAAATCACATAATTCATGGATTAATAAAACAGATTTTGTATATATTTTCATACAATAAACAATTTGTTATGTAATATATGTATATTATATCTGATATAATAATAAATTTCTTAGCCTATAACACAGTAATAACAATAATGATGATGATAATATCTAATAATAGTAATAAATAACTTCTTAATCGAAAATGTAGTAACAGCTGATTACTTAACCTAAATCTATAGCAGCGGGGATATTGCAATGGCCCCAAGGCAGTGTATCGATATCATTAAGCAGCAAATACATCTTGTCATCTCGATTGTTAAGAGCGACTTTACGCTGTTCTATACTATAAACGTGGTAGCTTTTCGATATGATACTGCTTTGAGGGACGCTTGTAATATCCTCGCTTCTTAGGCATTTTAAATAATCATTAAAACTAATCCTACTTCTTACAACGTAATACCTAAACCCTTTAAACTTCCTTAACTCATAATCCTTAAGTCTAAAGCTGTATATTTTAAATGCCAAAGCCACTCATTCATTAACTAATCCACTCATTTCATCTTTCATCAAGCCAATTACTTTGCTATTGCACTTTGCAATGTTATAGGGGTTATCTGCAGGACAATCAGAAGTGTCGAAACGCGAAATTTTGTTGCGTTTAAGATCGTACGCATCCTCACATTTCTTCTCGAACACCAGGCTATCGGTATCCATACATAATAATTTTATGCAATCATCATTAAACTGACGTTGCAGGAAATTATAGTGGAAATCATACATTAAGGTTCTAGAAATGTCTAAAATAGCTATTCCCACATATAGTTGCTTATTAAGGTAGATTTCCTAGACCTTCGATAACTCGGTAGCTATCAATTTCTCATCAAATATCTCTCTGCTGCGGAAATCCGGCTGGGACATATAATAACTGGCTCCATACCTACTCCACCTGGTGACATGATTTCTAAAATTCTCCATGGTTTTGCCGAAATTTGCGTTAATTAAGAGTGTGTACAAGTTTTTCTCGAAAGAGTTATTGGATTCTGCTCGCAACCTTGTATTCAAGTCTACATATGGTTTGAGCCAACGTGATTGGTTGAAGCTAATCACTCTATGAGCTTTCTCAACCACAAGGCCTGCTTGAAGGCATTGTTTCAAATTGCGGTAATGAATGGCATACTTAGTCTTAGAATGCAGAGTTGCGAACAGTTTCTTATTTTTACCACCAGGTGGAGTATCGTGTTCAATGCAGAATGGAATGTATTTATGACGAGCATGCAAATTATCCGGATATAATAGATCCATCTCTAGGATAAATCCTTCCCATGCATCATCCAGTAAATTCAAAATTGAGGTCAATAAATTTAATTGCCCCTCACTAAGCTACTTCAAATCATCACGCGGCAAACATTGACTTTATTTAGTTTACCATATCTGTGTAAAAGATATCAGAGGATGGTTTCCTGGAATCGAATTCATCCATGTACTTATTATTAGCCTTGCTATATTTAGTACAGCATTGTGTTATCCCCCCTCTTATACCCTTTTCAACAATAACATATCAACATCGGTGAGCTGCTCCAGTCTAACATTAGTGTAATTTAGCATACACTGCCAGGTGTATCCGGGAGCGGTGTATAAGAATGCCGGATCTAACTTGTGCGTTATTATACACTTATTTCTGAAATTTGTGAATACGTCAGCAAGTAGAAGCACATCACATGTCAGATAAACATCCCTATATTGACCTAAATTTTGAAAATGAAGCTTTTGCCAAAAGTTCTGAGCATGAGCATAATCATTATCTGTGATATGTAATTGCTTCAACTTGCTGTAAAATTTACCTTTATGCGCAAGACAAGTTTCATATAATTTAGTCCACGTACCTACATACTCATAGGATACACTCCATTTTTAGTTAATCAATGCAGCTGCTCATCATTCATATGACTTAGCGTGCTGCTTAACATTTTGAAATCGTTAAATGATAGGTAGGAGGATAATTTATCTAGTGACTCGTTTATGAGGCGGTATGAATCTACAATAGAATCTACTATGGAATAAATGTCTTTGGTGAATGATATGTAGCGTTCTTTAGTTTTAGGTAATAATGAAATGTAACCGTGGATGGCTTGGGAAATATCTTTTAACAGAAAATGTGAGTCATAACCGGAAAAATTATGGGAAAAAACTAGTATTATTTGGGGGCCTTATACCGGATGTTGCATTATTGATGAGCACTACCTCTAAATTGATCGGTGAAATGACAATGATCTCTTACTTTAATATCATGATCTAAAAAAGGATGTTCGTGATTACTTAGCTTAATTTGGGAACTAGAATAGCGGAGGCATCTATCGCATAGATATAATTTATTATGATCCTTCGTTAACTGTGAACGCACTAATCGTAAAATTTTGATCCAGCAGAAATGAAAGTTAACGACTTCATCATCTTTAGTTGTTCCAATTCTCAAAATGTCATCATCTATTTCGCTCTCTATTTCATAATTCTACTGGATTATTAATAAATTAACACGTTGCTGCTTGTTGTCATTACATAAGTATATGTTTACTGTGGTATATGTAGTTAAGTCTCTTCTAATAACGTTTAGGGATAAATTAGGATTTTGTATTAAAGATTTAGGGATTTGGTTTGAAGATGGGAAACAGTATTTTTCGGCTTTTAGGATTTCGGCATAGTAGGGATAGGATGATACGCGAGCACTGTTGAGATGGGTAATGGGAAAGAAAGCCGATGCTAAAGCCAATCCGAAACAGGCTTCATTATTGTTTTTCACATTAATAACACATTTATTTTGTATTTGAGGAGGTAAAGGTATATAAGAGGACGGTCTTACTAGAGTTATACTGTTCGCGTTTAGAGTTAACGAGATAATCTTTAATAGAGCCCAACCACTATCCTATTCTTCAAATTGAAGCAATCACTCCATCAAGTAATCGACGACATGACTATTGAATAAATTTTTAAAATTTTCATACTCTAGGCTAGATCTTAAAGTGTTAAAATTTTCAGTCTTGAAGCTAAATTCCCTATACATTAGATTATCATCATCATCATCATCATTATTTAAAGATGTTTTAACGAACTCTGCACAGAAATCTGAATTAACTTTTAAAATATGATTATAAATGCTAAAAGTATGCGTAACCTTGATTGAAAATAGCCTAGAACTATCGTGAAAAAATCTCTCTAATATCCTATGCCCTAAACTAAATATAATACCAGTTCTCACCCTAGATTTAAAGGCTGTAGTCAAATCCCTCCACTATACTGTACCCTTGCTTCCGAGGGACCCCGGTTTTCTCAGCTGCTTGACTACTATCCTGTTGCCCCAGTTTCCCTGCAATCCTTGCTAGATGTTTTTTATTGCCAATGATGTTGGTTATTTTGGGGATTTTATTCTCTTCATGAGTATTGGCATGCTTGTAAAAATGATCTGAACCATTTCTAGGGATGAACGAATTTTCTCACTTAGAGCCAGTTCCAAAAATAAATCATTAAAAGGCATTGATAGAAATAGTAGACATTCCACTTTTACTATCTTGCGAACGAACTGCGACAGGAAGTAATATAATCGGATTGAATTTATCGAACCTGTAATTTATCGATATAATTAATGCTTCAAATATAAATACATGACTTACCTGAAGCGGTACAAGTAATTATAGTAGCAGTCAAGCGGTGAGCACTTTTGTAGGTAATTTAAATACAGAAAATTCATTTATATAATTAATGCTTTGAGTGAAATGAATAAAACATACAAAATATATCCGTTGAACGAACTGCAGTAGTAAGTACACAGCAAGTAAAGGTATAATAATGCTTAGGAAACCCGAAATTTATTAATACTCTTATTTAGTTATTATTTTTAAATGTAATACTGAAACTCGCCTGATCAAAGCGTGATGACTGATAAAGAAGAGTATTAAATTATTAATATAAATTTTGAATAGCACTGATAAGAAATTATACTAAATCCGGATCCGTACGTGGTTTGGACAGCTGATAAATATCTATTTTCGTCTTTTGCGATAACCTTAATGTCAATTATTTTCATACATTGTAATATGTTTCAACAATGGAATAAATAAATTCTTTAGGATTGTATTACACAAAATACATATTTATTAGCTTTAATCATACTTTGAGGAGGATATATGTCTACAGTTTCTACATAGCAGGTAAAAACTTGCTTGCCTCTTTATTTATGCATTATCACACTGAATTTTTAATTTTAAACATGTAATTGCATATATAAATAATGCAGGACGTTATTTTTAGTTTAAATACAAATTTAATGTTTATTTGAGAATGCATATTCCTTTTTATTACTTCAAAACACTGTAACTAGTATTTTAACTGTAAAATGTAATTACATATAGTGTACATTATCAACTATTCTTTAGAATTCCCGCCGGATGTTGCTTTTATAACGCTCGCCCTCTAACACCGACTATGACAAGTTCTTGTTTCAATCAAAATGAGAAGCTGCTCTTTATTTATTGAGACGTCAACTTAAATACTTATGCTTAACATAAATCAGAAAATGTAATTACATAATTACATATCCAAAACTTTGAACATAATTTTTATATATGATTTACTTACAAACGCAAATAGTCGTAATTGTAGTGCTTAAAATGGGTCTTTTTTCTAATTTATTACTTCAGTTGTATTACATATTTATCACCAGCAACATTATTTTCTACTAATAAAATTACTTCAAAACAAGAATAAAATCTGTATCTTAATTGCAAATTATTATTTCAAAACACTGTAACCAGTATAATTGGAAAATGTAATTAAATTTGGCGCAATTTTTTTTAAAATGCGCGCCGGATGTTCCTGCTCAAGTACACTCTCTCCTCTTTCTCTCTCTCTCTCTCTCTCTCTCTCTCTCTCTCTCTCTCTCTCTCTCTCTCTCTCTCTCTCTCTCTCTCTCTCTCTCTCTCTCTCTCTCTCTCTCTCTCTCTCTCTCTCTCTCTCTCTCTCTCTCTCTCTCTCTCTCTCTCTCTCTCTCTCTCTCTCTCTCTCTCTCTCTCTCTCTCTCTCCTCTCCTCCTCTCCTCCTCTTTTTCCCTTCCCTTTCTCCCTCTCTTCTTTCCCTCCTCCTCGCTCCCTCACTCGCTCGAGAAAAATTGATTTTTCTGCCCCAATTTGATATATGTGTTACATACGTTGAGAAGTCTACAAGGGGAGATGGGGGTTTTATAATTTATTTTTTGCAAATTCTGGCCCGGTTTCGAGAAAAATAGATTTTTTTTTGTTTGAAAATGTTGAACTTTGAAAAATTTGCTTAAAAAATGTTTCTATCACCTACTAGGGGAAGCTTTTACATTAGGTGAAGCTGCCCCAATTTCATATATGTGTTAAATACGTTGAAAAGTCGACAGGGGCAGATGGGGTGTTTTTTAATTTATTTTTGGCAAAAACCTGGCACGTTTTCGAGAAAAATTGATTTTTTTTCTTTAAAAGGCTGGAACTTGGAACAATCTGCTTAAAAAATATTTCTAACACCTACTAGGGGTAGCTTTTACATTAGGGGTAGCTGCCCCAATTAGATATATGTTAGATACGTTGAGAAGTCGACTGGGGCAGATGCGTGGTTTTTTAATTTATTTTTGGCAAATTCTGGCCCGTTTTCGAGAAAAATTGATTTTTTTGCTTATAAAATGTTTACTGAATCATGCACACCCAAAGAAAGCCTTTTATTATAAACTAAGAAATGTCATACGATACCCCTACAGGTCAATAACCTTTGACCTAGACCTCTCTATTTTTAGACTTCTAAGGATTGTAATATGATGATGATATTGTAATTCATATTTTTAGCTTTTGACTTTGACATACAAATTTCCCGCTAAAACGTTTGACCGCAGAGTGACCTTGTAATATGATGAGGATGGTGACATAGAAATTCCTATTTTTAGCGAACTCTAAATATTTTAATTTTCCGCCAAAAGTTTGATCTTGAAGAGATCCAAAAGCTTACATTTCTCACAACCAGAGGGCGAGTGGCCTTGAATTGGTCCAGAACCAGCTCTTAACCACTACTTCTGTGTCTGTGTCTATGCCTGTGTCCGTCCGTGTCTGTGCCTGTGTCTGTCCGTGCCTGTGTCTGTCTGTGTCTGTGTCTCTGTCTGTATCTGTGTCTGTATCCGTGTCCGTGTCCGTGTCTGTGTCTGTGTCTTTGTCTGTGTCTATGTCTGTGTCTGTGTCTGTGTCTGTGTCTGTGTTTGTGTCTGTATCTGTGTCTGTGTCTGTGTCTGTGGCTGTGATTGTGTCTGTGTTTGTGTCTGTGTCTGTGTCTGTGTCTGTATCTGTGTCTGTGTCTGTGTCTCTGTCTCTGTCTGTATCTGTGTCTGTCTATGTCTATGACCGTGTCCGTGTCCGTGTCCGTGTCCGTGTCCGTGTCCGTGTCCGTGTCCGTGTCCGTGTCCGTGTCCGTGTCCGTGTCCGTGTCCGTGTCCGTGTCCGTGTCCGTGTCCGTGTCCGTGTCCGTGTCCGTGTCCGTGTCCGTGTCCGTGTCCGTGTCCGTGTCCGTGTCCGTGTCCGTGTCCGTGTCCGTGTCCGTGTCTGTGTGGGTGTCTGTGTCTGTGTCAGTGTCCGGGTCTGTGTTTTTGTCTGTGTTTTTGTCTGTGTCTGTGTCTGTGTCTGTGTCTGTGTCTGTGTCTGTGTCTGTGTCTGTGTCTGTGTCTGTGTCTGTGTCTGTGTCTGTGTCTGTGTCTGTGTCTGTGTCTGTGTCTGTGTCTGTGTCTGTCTGTGTCTGTGTCTGTATCTGTGTCTGTGACTGTGTCTGTGTCTGTCTGTGTCTGTGTCTGTGTCTGTGTCTGTGCCTGTGTCTGTGTCTGTGACTGTGTCTGTGTCTGTGTCTGTGTCTGTGTCTGTGTCTGTGTCTGTGTCTGTGTCTGTGTCTGTGTCTGTGTCTGTGTCTGTGTCTGTGTCTGTGTCTGTGTCTGTGTCTGTGTCTGTGTCTGTGTCTGTGTCTGTGTCTGTGTCTGTGTCTGTGTCTGTGTCTGTCTGTGTCTGTGTCTGTGTCTGTGTCTGTGTCTGTGTCTGTGTCTGTGTCTGTGTCTGTGTCTGTGTCTGTGTCTGTGTCTGTGTCTGTATCTGTATCTTTGTCTTTATCTGTGCCTGTATCTGAGTTTGTGTCAGTGTCTGTATCTGCATCTGTGGCTGTGGCTGTGTCTGCTTCTGTGTATGTGCCTATGTCTGTGTCTTTGTCCGTGTCAGCGTCTGTGACCGTTCCTGTATTGTGTCTGTGTGCATGTGCATACGTATGTGTGTGTGTATGTTTCTGTTACGTGTGTGTGTGAGTGTGCGTGTGTGTGTGTGTGTGTGTGTGTGTGTGTGTGTGTATGTGTGTGTGTGTGTGATGTGTGTGTGTGGTGTGTGTGTGTGTTCGTCGTGCGTCATGTGCACTCGTGCCTGTATTCGTGGGTGCGTATGTGCGTGAATGCGTGCGTGACTGCGTGCGTGATGGCTTGCGTGAGTGTGTGCGTGCGTGAATGCGTGTGTGAGTGCGTGTGTGAGTAGGTGTGTACGTACGCGCTTGTAGTCGTGTGTGTGTGTGTGTGTGTGTGTGTGTGTGTGTGTGTGTGTGTGTGTGTGTATCTTATCCACGGTAACTCTAGAACGACAATACAACTTAGGGTATCGTATTTAAGCTTCTTTTAATTTCTCATGGAGCGACTTTGGTTTTTGGAGACATTTTCCGACCTTGTGTGTTCTTATTAGCAGCAATTTCTTATTTATCAAGTTTCTCCGAAACCGCTGTATATTTCAAACATATAAAAATGCTGACGTATGGGTCTTATGTGTTTACGTTCCATGCAATTTCTTGTTACGACGCGCAATTTAGTGGCTTTCGAATTTTGTGTAAGTTAGCATCTATATATCTATAAACCTCTAACCGACATGAGGATTTAATCGTTCATCTGCATAGATCATTGTTTTTGTTTTTACAATGCTGAACATATTCAGAAAGGGATTGCATGGTTATCCTAAAAAAATGTTATTAAAGTTATTTCTTTTTTTTTAAGTAACGTTTTTTATAGCTAGTTTAAGGATAAGTGTTTCGTATTTAGTTTTCCCAATGTTACTTAGGGCCGGTGTTTCCACCTACTAACTTCAAAGAGCCGTAGCTCTGAAAGTTGTATTAAATTAAGCTGTAAATAGATAAATTCATTAGATGGGATGACCGGCTATTTAAAGCAAAAAACCAATTTTCCGATAAAATAAACAGAACCGTAAAATAATGTAAAACGCAACTGTAATTAATACAACCAATTTTAACGTCTACGGAAACAACCATGTACCTACTACGAGTTTGTAGCTAGCTAATAAAATCGAAAGAGGTAGTTTCCACTTTAGGATGTAGTTAGACTTCTACATGAGGGTAGGCGTATGAGTAGTATAGGGACACCCACCGTCGCCATTTTGTCTTTTGTGATGTCACAAGCCCCCCCGGACACTTTTCGCCGCCATTTTGTTTGTGACGTCATAGACCACGTCCACTTTCACCACGTGACTCCGCCCATTTCTCACCCCTTATTTGACGGCTTCTTATCCCTTGATGGAATTTTGACCCTTAATCACGGCCATTTCAGCTGTATTAAGAGCCTTTTAGGCAGTTCAACCCCTGGAGGGTAGGCAAATGCGTTCTCATACAGTGTTCAGATTGGTGGTCCTAAGGACAGAACGGATCACGCCCCTTTTACCTGATTGGTCGTGCGTGTATCCCCCCCCTCTGGTTTCTGATCGGTCCTTAGCCCCTAACCAGCCTCTGAGCTCTGATTGGAGGCCTAAGGCTCTACATACCGGTTGGTTATGGCGGAAAATTTGAATTTGTATTCTAATAAGGGGCCCTAACACTATCTCATAAACCAGGTGAGGGGGCCCTCATACTAATTCATAAGACAAGTATAGGAACTTGTGTTAGTGTCTGCACACCTCTTGTCATGGCCCCTTGTCACGAAATTTGAATTTGTTTGTGGAGCCACCTACTGGTGTATGGACCCACGAATTCTTTCTGTAATAGAGGTGCCTCCACCTAGTGGTATGTTATAAAAGTACATACATACAGGTCCCGGTAATCGTTATGGAGGGAAATTTGGAATTGTATTCTAATAAGGGTTCTAACACTAGCTTGTAAGGCAGGCATAGGAACATATCCTTTGGTCTCCGACCTTGTCTGGTTCCCGCTTGTTTGTGTGCATGGCTCCACCTGCTGATTTATTTTTAAAACGTAGGTGTAGGTTTCTGTCATTATTATGGTGCGAAAGATAATTAGAAAATGATTCTAATAATAATAATAATAGATCCTCCATACCAACTCATAAGACAGCATTAGGTCTCCAAAAGCTGTCCTGGAGTTACGAGATTTGTAAAGATTTGACTATTATAATTCTGTTTCTCCTAAATTCTATTCTCTTCCTAAAATTCATAAATCAACATTAACTATAAGACATATTATTTCATCAATTAATTGTCCTAACAGTAAATTATCTAATTATGTTTCCAAAATATAAACTAATGCTTATAATAAAACTAATAATTATTTTGTTTCAGATTCTTTTGAGTTTGCTTCATTTATTAATAATTTTAAACTTCCCGATAATCAAGTTGCTGTTAGCCTTGACGTTATTTTTCTTTTCACAAATATTCCTTTAGATTTAGTTATTAATTCGATAGAAAAACATTGGGAAATTATAAAAAATTACACTACGTTACCTAAATTAGAATTCTTTAATTTAGTTAGATTTATTTTTAATAGTAACTATTTTTCTTTCAATAATGAATTTTACTTACAAATTTTTGGAACCCCAATGGGTTCTAAAATTTCCCCAATTTTATCTCAATACGTTATGGATGATTTAATTGATGATTCTGTAACTAAAATTAATTTCAATTTACCTTTTTTAAAAAAAATATGTCGATGACATTATAACTGCAATTCCACAAGGAACTCAAAACCAACTTTTAAATGTTTTTAATAGTTACAGCCCTTACTTAAAATTCACTATTAAAAATGAAACTAACAATTCCATACCTTTTTTAGATACAAAAATCATCCGCAATTCAAATAATAAAATATTACTTGATTGGTATATTAAACCAACAAGCTCTGGAAGTATTATTATTCTGAACATCCAGAAAAAAATGAAAATTAACTTAATTTTAGATTTAATGAACCGCATCGACAGAATTTGTCATCCAACTTTCAAAAACCAAAATTATCAAAAATTATTTCAACTTTTACTCAATAATACTTACCCAAATAAATGATTAAAAAAACTAATTTTTTCAAACCCAAATTTAGTCAGACAAAATAACTTACAAATAAATAATTCATCAATTAATAACCTTTCTAATGACAACGAGAATAATCAAAAGATTTTTAGATCATTACCTTACATAAAACGTTTAACACCTAGAATCGTTAATATTTTAAAACAAGAAAGAAATGTAATTATTGCTAACAAACCAACTAAAACAATTAATAGTTTATTTTCTAAAATTAAAGATAAAACAAAGACTTTAAATAAATCCTATGTCGTCTACAAAATTTCATGTAATAATTGCGATAAACAATACGTAGGACAAACTCAAAGAAACCCCAAAAATAGAATTACTTCCCATAAAAGTGATATTAAAAATAAAAAAGAATCATGTGCGTTAACGATACATTCTCTAGAAACTAGTCTTAAACCAAATTTTTATGAAGTAAAAATTTTAACCACAGAAAATAATTCAAACGTTTATTTTTAGAAATGCTTCATATTAATAGAGAGCCTAACACATTAAACAAAAAAATGATACTCAAAATTTAAGTGATATATATATATATATATATATATATATATATATAGAGAGAGAGAGATGTTCAGAAAGAGGTAAAGGAAGGATCGTACAGTTTGAATGACAATTTAGTAATAAAAAAGGGGTGATTTCAAGCTCGATACATGTGCGAGACATTTTTTTATAGAAATCTGGTTCACGATGTGGTTAAAATAGATGTGTTTTGTATAATTTAGTCTGAATATTATTTACATAGTTTGGTTTCATCATAAAAAGCATTGTGCTACCAACAAAGATGTCAAGAATGTTAAATACACCTATTTTCGTAAAGTCAATTTAGCATTTCATTTTTTTCAATAAAAATCAATTTTTGTAGGGTATTTTGGCAAGTGAACACTTTACAGGTGTTTAAACATAAATTGTATAGTTAGGGTTATGTTAAGGATATTGTATAATTAGTTTTCGAAAGCAGGAAATCTAGAAATTTAATAAAAGGGTTATCATATAGACATATTAGAAATTTTTCGCAAATATTTCCGGAAGCAACTAAGTGACGAACATTGTGATTTAAGTTTAACAGCAAGAACAATGCTTAAAACAATTTAGCATAAAGACATTCATGGTGATATACATTTTTATAATAAAAATTTCAATAAGTGTGTTAGACGAAGAGACTTTTTTAATGCAACAATATATGACTCTATGCACTAGAAATATATAGTGAAAATAATAAAGACAAGCATTACAAACCTCGAACATAACATTTGTGTGTTAAAACATTTTTAGATATGTTATTTCAATTTTAGATTTAAGTTTGGTTAGGTTATAATTTCTAGGTTTTTCCATAATTTTATAGTTTTTCATATTATTAGGCTTTAATTTTGCTCTTAAAGCAATTAATAAGTTCTTTCACAGTATCTCACTGTTTTATAAGGATACTTTGCTTTTTACCGCAAAATTGTGAAATTTTAGGTAAATCTAGAATATTTTTACATAAACTCAAAATTCTTTTAAATTCAATATTTCTAACACTAAAAGTATGTTTTCTTATGTAAAATTGCCTCAGAATTCCGTTTCTGTTATTAGATTAAGTGTAACTTGTAAGTTTAAATAGTTATAAGCATATTCAGCTTAGAGTAAGTGATTTCGTATATTAATTTTAGGAACCATAGCTTGTTAGGTGTCTTTTTGTTCAAAATTTTATGTAGTTTTCATTTTCGTTGTTAGTTTTTAGATTCGATAAAGTATAAGAAAATTATGGCCAAATTTCCATTTTAGTCCAAATTTGTAAATGTTTCGACCAATAAGAGCCTTAGTTACTTAGGTAATATGGCTGAAAAAAATTGAATTTTTAGTAACAACCAAAAAGGTATAAAAGGAATTGCCCTGGACTCTCTAAGCCGGCGGTTAAATAAAATAGTTCGGTCTCCGATACCTGCTGATTTTCGTAAAATAATTATACGAGTTGATTTGTGTTACGTTTTGTTAAGAATTTTTCGTGTTATCGTATTTAATTTAATTTCGTTTCTACCAAATTAAAAGCATATTTATTTGGTTACTGGTGTTTTATTTCTACGTACAATTCCTTCTTAATAAAATAAATTTGATCCGGTACATAAAATAAAAGTGATTATAACAAAAGTTTGGATAACATTTAAACATTTCTTTTTTTAAACCGATAACAATCATTAAGTTTTTAATCTATTTAAATAAAAATTACCAAATTAAAATAAGTGACTGGAGTGCCGATTTGGAAAAACATCATTTCCATTGGAAGTGCTGTCTTCGACAATCCAAGTACCGTTTAGCTGCACATGGATGCATGGTAACAGCTAGAATCGAGTGGAAAGTACCTGCATCAATTTGGAACTATTCGAAGACATCCACCTGCATTGAGGACTGTATATGTGAGTCACATTTTTTTGTGTATATAACCCTATTTTATTGTGGACATTTATTTGACAAATTTCTTGCAATTCATTATTCATTAGATATATGTATTGGTATATTATTTCAAACAATTACTTGTGTAATCAAAATTTTTAAATTATTTTCATTGTTGAACTTAAACAGTAAATTTCCAAATTATTTGACAATTTTGACATCATTAAATTCATTCAATTACATTACAACGCATGCGTTAGAGGTAAATTCTATTCAGAGTAAATTTTATACAGTTGTAGAAATTTTATAAAGTTAAATATAAAAATCTAAATATAAAGTTAATTTTCCAAACTAAATACCTTTGATCCCTATCCCCAAATTTGAGATTGAGCTAGTCCGGTGCATAGTTAAAATCTTTAACAATATAATCAACATTTTAACATTTAAATTTATTATTCAATTATATAATTACCTTTCCCCACTAAAGAGACACAGCCAAACAACCCTTTTCCCTCAAACATATATAAATTAATATTTATTCAATTTAGCAATAATATATATATATATATATATATATATATATATATATATATATATATATATATATATATATATATATATATATATACATTCAAATATTTTAATAATTAACAACAGATTACATTGTTAACAAAAATTTTATACGTATTCCTTGTTGTTAATCGTTATAGTTACAGTTTTAGTTGTCATAATTTTATTACATTTCAATATATTTAATATTTTGTGTTTGCCAATCTCATTATAATCTATACAGTAAGCAATAATGTTATATTTATTTATTATTGTATTTATCATTTTAGTTTTGACTGAAGAAGGAATAAATATTTCGAAAGCTTTCAAATTGATGTATAAATAGTTGTCAATTTAATTTAAATTTAGGCTGCATCCTGTTATACTAAAATATATATATATATATAACAAACACAAACACAAACACAAACACAAACACAAACACAACACAAACACAAACAACAAACACACAACACAAACTAAACACAAACACAAACACAAACACTAAATCACAACACAAACTACAATACATAACAACACAAACAAGTTAAACAAACACAACATCAAGAGCTTAACATCATAGTCACAATTTATACACAAAATTACAATTGATTCACAAATCACTATAATCTACAATACACAAACATTCAATAATTACAAATCAAATTACATCATTAACAAAAGAAACAAATTTCAAACTTCAAACATATTAACAATATCAATAATTAATGCACTTAAACACAAATACAAACATAAACACAACACAAAGCACAAACAAAACACAAACACAACACAAAATGACAAAACACAAACACAAACACAAACACAAATCAAACACAAACACAAACACAAACACAAAAACACAAACACACAACACAACAACATAAAACACAATCACAACACAACATAACACAACACAAAACTACAACACAAACAAAAACACAAGTAACACTAAACAACAAACACAAACTACAATACACAAACTACAACACAACACAAACACAAACAAACACAAACAAAACACATAAACAAAATACAATCAAACACAAACACAAACAATTATACAAAAAACTAACAATAAATCAACATATAAACATTAAACTACAATACAAATACTCAAACACACAACAATCACAACATACATAAATACAATATCACATAGACACAAATACACAATTAACAAACATAAATAAAATATTAAAATAAAAAAATATACATCAAAATTTAAAATTAAAACAATAATTTAAAAACAATAACACATAACACATTAATTATTTACATAATTATAATCACATATTTATTGCAACTATTAAACATACTAACAAAAATTTAAATATACATTATACAAAATCAAATATAAACATCAAATACATAAAGTCAATTTAATTATACATCTTACAAATAATAATATACAAATACAACAAAACAACAAAAAACACAAACATAAAAAACAACAAAACACAAAAAATACAAAACACAAAACTACAAAACACAAACAACACAACACAAACACATAAACACAAACACAAACACACAATAAACAAACATCAAAACAAACAAAACACAAAACAAACAAATAAACAACACAACAAACAAAACACAACAACAAATCAAACACTAAAAAACACTAACACAAAACACAAAATAACATAACACACAACATAAAAAAAAAAACAAAAACAACAAACAATAAAACACAATAAACACAACAACAAAAACTAAAAACAACAAACACAAATCAAATAAAACACAAACAACTAACACAATACAAAAAAACATACATAAAACAACAAACAAACAAACATAAAATAAAAAAAAACAACACAAACACAAAACAAAACACATAACACAAACAAACAACAAAACACAAAAAAAAACACAAACACAAACACAAACACAAAACACAAACACAAACCAAACACAAACACAAACACAAACACACACACAAACCAAACAACAAAACAACACAAACACAAAACAGAACACACAAGCACAAACACAAACACAAAACAAAACACAACACAAAACACAAACACAAACACAAACACACACACACACAAATATATATATATATATATATATATATATATATATATATATATATATATATATATATATATATATATTGCTACATGTCTAACCAGCATGTAAACATTTTTTTGAAAGTGCACTCGACTAGACTCCTGCGTACGGTCGTTTGATCGCAGAGCACTTGGATGCGTGGGGTTTTGGAGGTTTGCTACAATGTTGTTGACGTGGTTAGATAGCCACTAAAGGATAGGCGCCACAGGTTTTAGTCAGGAAAGGGATAAAAGGAAAGAAAAAGGAAAAAGAGGAGTAGAGTGCTCCAAAAAAAAAGGAAACAATTTAAAAGAGAGACAAACTTTTACCCAAACAACCAAACAGTAACCATATATTTAATTTAATTTAAACTCACATTAATAATTGTCGAATAAATATCGAACGTAAACAATAATAATACTATGCTAGTTTTCCCCCAAAGTATTCATAACAATCTTAACTAACAAAATAATTATAATTCAGCCCTGACGATGGTAAGTGGTGAGCCGTCGCAGATGCCCACAAAGAATAAAAAAACTAAATATATTCAGTTCGTTAATCGAACCCTAAACGTAAAAAAAAAGTTTCGTTAATTGTGCCGCTCCCGACGGTTGTATATTACAAACGAAGCCGAAAGCGAAAGTAACCCATAAAGTGCGATCTAAAATAGATCCACAATTAAAATAGTAGTGCTTAGTTTTTGAAACTTGCCTACGTTTCACAAAATAAATTTAAATCCCCAATGATTTTGATTTCGGTTTCTTTTAATTTTATTAAAACCCTTAAGAAGTGGTATTAAATAGAAATATCTGGATAGTCTGTTCAGTGCAAGGCATAGAATTGCAGCAAGACATTCAATAGTACAGAAATTTTTATTACAGCAAAACTTGCTCTGAACAAAATTATCCGTAATGACAAATAATTAATATTAATGAAAGACAAAGTACAGAAAAGTTACAGAAATTCTAAATTTGAATATAAATATATATACAGTTTCAAACAATGACTGTAATTCATTTGACCTCGATATCTGTTCCACCCTGTATATAATGTATTTTAAAAACAGGAGCTTCAACGCGCAACTACCGTGTGAAGGTAGTGAACTAAGTAGGTCAACGTCCCAGTGAACAATAGGTGTGTTTTTTCCTTCTTTTTGTATGCAGAAATTAATTACAAATTGAACAAATCAAACTCTAGATTATTCAACCCCTTTAGCCTCCAGCAAAAGAATGTTATAACAAGGATTGTAAATTATAAATTTTGTTGCAAGTAAGTAAATAAGGTTAAACACCGAATGTAACCTAACTCTGTTGTACGGATTTTAGGAATACACTGTTCATTACACAAATCCTGTGTATATTGAATAATAAAGAATTCTGACCTTTGATGAAGAATTACCAAACTGTAAATGCCCTTCGTGTTTCGAAGGTGGTAGTTACTGTGAAACCAAGACAGCTAATCAGTAGCTAAGAGCCAGCATTCCAGTATGAATAGGTACGGAGGTGATCGGTAGTGGATTCCAATTTGCTAGTTACGTATATAAATAAAGAATAGCTGTTTTTTCGCCGGTATCAAGGCGCTGAAAGTGATACAAGTAAGTACGTTACTAATTACCTTATACAAGCATACCTCTTTTAGATGTTTAGAGCCGATAGCGATGATTTCCTTCAACAGACCTATGTTTTAAATTTAATTAATCTTGCGAAAGTGCCTAAATGAAAGAATCGATTTACTAAAGGTTGTCGAACATGTATTAAACTTACCCGAGGATATGAAGATTGAGAATTTCAATAAGATCCGCTTGTAAAGCGTCAGTAAAGTTTTATACCAAAACCATTACATTATATGAAAATTTTCCAAAGAAACGATGCTTAAACATCTTATAAACGGAAGGAAAATTTTTCTTGAAGATCAATCTCCCATCGGAAAATGGCGGGTTAAGCAAGGAAAGATCAGGAACAACGCCCTAACAAAAGCAATATTGCAAACCTGTCAAAACTATTCAAACTAGATAAGAATGTTAAAACCAAATTTTGATAAATAAATTTTACAGATATCTAATTGTTGTCTTTTAAAACAAGATTCCTTTTCAAACTTTACTAAATGACCTAACTCTTAGAGATGGCGCAAATTGTTTAAATACCAAATTTATATCTATAAAGGAATAAAAAGATGTGTACGTTAAATAAATTAGTTTAACTGTAGAGGTGCGAAAAATAATTTTTGAGGTACGAAATTAAAACATTCCACCAACGAATAAGGAAATATTAATATTTAGATGTAACTAATTAGTTCATTCATTAAATAAAGTAACGGAAGTTATCGAAAATACACGTTATTCACGATAAACACGTAACCATATATATATATATATATATATATATATATATATATATATATATATATATATATATATATGTGTGTGTGTAGAAATTAAATTAGTTGTAATTTCCTTTTTTGTTAGTATATTTACTGCTGTAAGAAAATCCATCTTAATTTAAAAATATAAGCTTACATAACATTGACTTTAGATTAAAAACATTTTAAAACAAGTTAAAACTATTTTTAAAAAGACACTTGAACTTCATTTAGAAGAATAAAAGAATAACAAGTATGGATTCTCCTTGAAAATTTTGTTTTTCCCTTAATGTGCACATTGAATGCAGGTTAAGGTAATTGTCTAAAGTTATCATGATCTCAGTGTTTACAGAAACCAACTGTAATTAACAATTTTTCCATTAATGATTGAAACTCTATTTGTAATCCCCTAAACAGAACCCAAGTAGTTTCTAATTATGGTACCCATTTCAATGACACAGGAAATTGGTAATTCCAATAAGACTTTTGTTCTATTCATTAACTATTCGTTAACTTTAAAAATTCAGTTCATCAGTTTAATTTGAAGTGTGGAAATCGTGAGCGTGTAAGTGGTAAATGAGTTCCAGAGCTAAAAAACTGTGTGCAATGGCAATGTCTGTTAACAGTAGTGGTAAGTACATTCTACAGTTTTTTCTTGCTTTAATTATTGTATTTATTTTTTTTATTTCCTAATATTTGTCAAAGAACTGAGAGAAAAGAAGAGAGAAATACTATCTATTGTAGAATAAATTCTTATTTACAATAACTTTATTTCTGCTGTATAAGGCCCAAATTCGGCCTCATCTGGAATATAATTCTCACCTCTGGGTTATTGCTCCCCAATACGCTCTCGATATTGTTGATTGTATTCAAAGAAGCGATTAGCTTATAATGACGTCCTTAACTTCTCACATACAGTCCCTTGAGCATAGAAGGATGGTTTCAGTTCTTTCTTTGTATTATCGTTATTACAACGGCTATTATGCTGCTAAATTATAGTCTTTGATACCATCTCGGCTATCTTTGCGAAACTCTCAGTTCGCTCATTCACATCATCAGTATGCAGTACAAATCTCCACTTGTCGTACCAAACGGGCGCAATCCACATTTTTCTACACGGCTTCTAAACTCTGGAATGATCTCCCTAGTTACTGCTTTCTTCTCACTTATGATATGAGAAAATTTAAGGTAGCTGTTCATAGGCATCTATTGACAATTCATTATCCCTCTCTATCCATCCTCCTAAGTGTTCCTGAGTGCTTTAGCACGATAGGCCTAATTTAGCCTGTTCAGGTCCACAATCATAAAAAAGACTAGATATAAAAAAAGCATTTTGTAAAACTTATAGCTATTATAAAAAAGATACTGTAATAATATACATATACAGGGTGAGTCAGTTTTTTGTAGACAAACTTTAACAGGAGATAGAACATATATTTCTAAAAAGAAAAGTTCCTATAAACATATGTCGTAGAAGGCTTCGTTTCCGAGATACAGGGTGTTGAATATAATTTTTTTTTCTCAGATTTTCATTATAACTCATAAACGAATGCTTAGATTTTTTCATGTTGGGGAGATAATGTCTATTAATTAAGGAGCATAAAACAAGCGATAAGAATGTTCACAAACTTGCACAGTGGCGGAGTGGAGGGGGTGCTCAACCCCTTTCATAAACAGAACTTGTACGCCAATGACTCTTTTTTAAAAAAACTGTTATTTTCATTATCTACATACAGTTTAACAAAAATAATGTACCTTCTTCTGTTTCGAAATTCCTGTGCGTTTCCGAGTTATTTTGATTTATAGTGTTTGATGTGGTTAAGTAAAATGCTTAATGTGAATAAAGTTTTTAATAAAAAAGATATAATAAAACATTTAGAGCCATTTTAGTACCTAACGATCGTTTCTTTAAAATTTCAAATACATTTTCATTTATAAATAGGTAGGTTATCGGTTTTTTTTAGTATCCATTGTAATTATCCTCGTATAAAAAGAAATTATCATTTATTAATTATTATTGTTATGCGGTCAATACTTTCTGTATAATTATGTATGTATCAATTTCGTCATAAACATGTATGTAGTTTTTAAGTGAACTTCTAATAAGTTATGGACCGCTGCTCACTTGCTCTCATTAAAGAGCCGCCAGTGTATCAAGCCATACTCAAATACAAGACTTTTGTAAATTGAAATCTGTTTAGTACACTAATTTTAACAATCCTTATTTATTATTGTAACAATACCTAATTAATAATTGTGAAATTAATAAGAATTCTTAGCAATAACGATTTATAAATAAATAACAATAACACTAGTATAATATAATAAAATTAGACACTTTGTTCAAAATGTAAACCGTTCTTTTCAATACAAATTTCACAGCAACGTACAATAGAACGTCTTAAGTTAAATAAATGATGCACCCTTATTTCATTGCAACTACTCCTTGAAAAACAAGTAAGTATTAAAGTTTATATTTTGAAACGACAGTTTTGACTTTTTACAAACGCTTGCTTCATGTTGAATAATTTCACTGTTATTAATTATTGTTTTTAAGTTCAAAAAGTTATTTCATTTGATTTGCCAGCTTTTAATTAGTGTAACATGCCGTTTACATTTGCAAATAGCGAACAAGCCGACATTTATTTTATTTATGGGTTCGTAAATGGGAATTTAAGGTACGCAGCTAGGGAGTATCGGAGAAGATTTCCAAATAGACGACAACCTCATCATTCCGTTTTTGTGAGTATCCATCGTCGATTTGTTAACCAGGGTTTGAAAAATGTAGATGGGGGCCGACAGAACAACCGTGGACGAGATAGAATTGGAGAGGTATATTGCGTGAATTTAATAGGAACCCCACGACAAGTACTCGACGTACTGCTGTTGCTCTTGGTATTTCCCAAAGTAAAGTTTCCCGGGTTTTAAAACGGGATCACAGACGCCCATATCATTTCAACCTGTTCATGGTTTATGTCCAGGTGACGCCGAACGAAGACTTAATTATTGTAAGTGGGTTCTTAACTCCATTCAAAATAATAGAGATTTCTTATCCAACATACTGTGGACTGATGAATCCTGTTTTACTCGTCGTGGTATCGTAAACTTTCACAATCTGCATATATGGGCACATGAAAACCCACATGCCATTCGACCAAGAAGTTTTCAACATGAATTTAGTACAAATGTCTGGATTAGAATTTATGGCAACCTCGTGTTTGGACCTTATTTCTTGCCACAACGTGTAAATTCAGAAAATTTCCTACAATTTTTAGAAGAAGAACATGTTAATATGTGGGAAGACATTCCTTTGAATTTAAGAAGACATTCTTGGTTTCAGCTTGATGGATGTTGGGGCCATTATGGCAGAAATGTAAGAAATTGGCTAAACAATAACTACCCGGGGAGGTGGATAGGTCGTAGAAGTCCAGTGGCGTGCCCTCCTAGATCCCCGATTTAACCCACTTGACTTTTTGTATGGGGATTCATGAAGGAAAAAGTGTATACCACTCCGGTTAATACACTTGAAGAACTTCACAATCGCATCAGAGATGCTTGCAATGAAATAAGGTTGCTTCATTTAATTAACTTAAGACGTTCTATTGTACGTCGGTGTGAAATGCGTATTGAAAAGAACGGTTTAAATTTTGAACAAAGTGTCTAATTTTATTATCCTAGTATTATTGTTATTTATTTATAAATCGTTATTGCTAAGAATTCTTATTAATTTCACAATTATTAATTAAGTATTGTTACAATAATAAATAAGGATTGTTAAAATTAGTGTACTAAACAGATTTCAATTTACATAAGTCTTGTATTTGAGTATGGCTTGATACAGTGGCGGTTCTTTAATGAGAGCAAGTGAGCAGCGGTCTATAACTTATTAGAATCTCACTTAAAAACTACATACATGTTTATGGCGAAATTAATACATACATAATTATACAGAAAGTATTGACCGCATAACAATAATAATTATGCATTTCTTTTTATACGAGGATAATAACTATGGATACTAAAAAAAACCGATGACCTACCTATTCACAAATGAAAATGTATTTGAAATTTTAAAGAAACGATCGTTAGGTACTAAAATGGCTCTAAATGTTTTATTATATCTTTTTTATTAAAAACTTTATATTCAATTATTCACATAAAGCACATTACTTAACTTAGTACCACATCAAACACATGTAGATAATGAAAATAACGGTTTTTTTTTTAAATAGTCATTGGCGTAGAAGTTCTGTTTATGAAAGGGGTTAAGCACCCCCTCCACTCCGTCACTGTGCAAGTTTGTGAACATTCTTATCGCTTGTTTTATGCCCCTTAATTAATAGACATTATCCCCCCAACATGAAAAAAATCTAAGTATTCGTTTTTATTAAAAACTTTATTCACATTAAGCACATTACTTAACCACATCAAACACTATAAATCAAAATAACTCGGAAACGCACAGGAATTTCGAAACAGAAGAATGTACATTATTTTTGTTAAACTGTATGTAGATAATGAAAATAACAGTTTTTTTAAAAAAGAGTCATTGGCGTACAAGTTCTGTTTATGAAAGGGGTTGAGCACCCCCTCCACTCCGCCACTGTGCAAGTTTGTGAACATTCTTATCGCTTGTTTTATGCTCCTTAATTAATAGACATTATCTCCCCAACATGAAAAAATCTAAGCATTCGTTTATGAGTTATAATGAAAATCTGAGAAAAAAAAATTATATTCAACACCCTGTATCTCGGAAACGAAGCCTTCTACGACATATGTTTATAGGAACTTTTCTTTTTAGAAACATGTGTTCTATCTCCTGTTAAAGTTTGTCTACAAAAAACTGACTCACCCTGTACATATAGTGAACTTACACATTATTTATAAAAAGTAAATAATGGGTTTAATTTTTGTTTCAAAGGTACTTAAACTACTACATGTTTTTATTTCATGTGTTAACTTATAGCTACATGATTAAACCACTAAAAAATACACACATTTTTAATATAGAAATTATCATTATTCCTTGTACAATAATTATGAATATTGAAATTATCAATAATGAAATTTTTAAAATGTTTAGGAAGTAAATCATTTACTATTTTCAAAATCAAAATTAAATTATTGAATTTGTATTTATTACTAATTGAATACCAATTTAATGTCTTCAACATTTAATCAGTATTGCAATCACATTGCAGTCGGTTTTGTAAATACAGTAATTTTTTTAAGTTTGTTTTTTTTATTAGATAGTTTATTGAAGAACAGTATTCAAAAATTGGCTTAATTGTTATAAATATTAATTAAATTACTAGCGTTTGTTATTCTTCTTGCGATTCTGGTGAACAGAATTTATCTATAACTTTGTTTTTAATATGCAAAAATTGGTCACTAAATTTTCATTCACTTTCACACCAAAACATTTAAAAGATTTAAACCAACTTTAATTGTTCATTGTTAATTTTCAGAATTGGGCTTCCATAATCGATATATTTACTTTTAGGTGAAGTTATACTAATCATTGCTTGAGTTTTTTTGACATTAATTTTTAAGTCATTTACATTAACATATCCTGATAATAGTTTTAGGCCTTGGTTCATTTTTTCTATTGCCTTATATAATTGTTTATCATAGACTGAAATGAATGTATTATCTGCAAATAAGTTAATAAAATCAAATTTGTATGCTTGACTAATATCATTGATATACAACAAAAAGGTAGAGGTCCTAAAACACTTCCTTGAAGAACGCCATAATTATTGGGTAGTATTTCGGATATGCGATTATTCATCCTTTTCAAGACCGATTAGTAAGATAAAGTCATTTAACCAATTTAAAGTTATTTCTTCAATTCCATGTAGGTAATTGTAATTTTTTAATTAAAAAATTTCGATTAATTTTCGTGTATTACACTGTAGAACAACAAAAAAAAGTGCATTGCAGTTGGGATTTTTACAGAGCCTAAGCCAAGAGTATCCTCATTAACACGTCAGGTTATTTTTACATGTTTGAAGTTTTTAAGGTATCCATTTGTTGCCTTGTTTGGTCAAACTAAATGTAGTGTTGTCTCCAAAAAAAGATTAAACTGGAGAGTTGAGATGAATTCCTACAAAATAGGGCACTTCATCTTGAAAAACATGAAAATTTGACATATTTTTAACCAAGTGACTTTACTGTGTCCTAGCCCCTATAAAGTCTATATTTTATGGTTCAGAATACATAAAACAAGCTTTAGCAGCGACATTAAATGTATTTAAAAAATTTAAATTGTCGACGTTTCGATTTATTCAACATAAATCTTTATCAAAGTCTAAAAAAAGGACAGATAGAAAATTATAAAATAGAATAAGCGTTACTTTAGTATCTAATTTAAGTTAAATATTAATAAAGTGTAAAATGTAACACATTTGAAATGTGTATAAATTATCAATATCTGACATAATAATTTCACGTGAAGGAATATTTCCCAACACATTTTCTGAAACACTTTCAGATTACCGAGAAATATCTACGTACCCACATAAGGACTAGGGAAAGGGAAGGCAAGACGGGGTCCTTAACGTTTCAAGCGTAATAAAACGGAAATTTTTAATTATTTTGAATACTTATTTATTTATTTATTACTCTTACATAAACAGTTTTTAGAAATAAGGAACTTGAGAAACTTTAGACTTATTGAAAAAGATAATAATTTTAATTTTGTAAAAAATGTCAAAAATCCCATCTTGCCCCCCCGGTAGGGTAAGACGGGGTACCCTATGGGACAAGATAGGGGTATGGGAAACATATTCTATTTTTGGTTGCAAAACTCGCAAACAAATATTGCCTCGCCGTCTATCCCAGCACAGCTACAGTGTGCCCACTTCTCACAGAGAGAGCATGCGGCCCATTCTTCATCTGAATCCAAATATTTTCCATGGCAGTAAAAACAAGGGATATAATTTTCATCGTTGTCACTTTCTGGTGGTAAATTTAGATTATTGTTGGTTTTCTTCTTATTCTTTTTCTTTTCCAAATTGGTTTTTCCTCGTTTCCTTGTCACATGTGCCATTTTGCGAGTTACATGGTAAGTCATCACTTGTTGAGGACTGACAACAGAAAATACTGATGGTGGTGGAGTAGTTGGCCTTTCATCTATTTCTATATTGCTCATCTAAGTGGAGCATCCGGGCCGAGGCTCTACTTCAATTTCATATTGTCTCATGATAACAGGCATGCCGCGTATCAGCTGTTCGCCAATAGTTTCTTTGTCAGAATCTTCAACTGCCGAAGCTGAAGTTGCAGCCGTTATCATTTCAGGGACAACTGAAGTGCCAGTTGATGCGAATGGTCTGTTTGGTGCTGTTGTTCCGTTGTCCGACGTAGTGGTTTCTGGCAATGCTTCAGTGATGGATAATCTCTCTGTTTGTGGAATGTCTGTGGTCAATGATGGAGCAAAGTCAATGTCGAAAAACAATCTTGGTCGTATGGCCAAATTACACATTTTTAAAGCCATTTACCGCCGTTGCCATTATAGAAGCTTGAACAAAGGCTTTACCAAAAGTCTTTACTACTTTCCGGACAGTTACTACCATTCCGGAATTGCTGCGAAGCCAGGCTCTAATTTGTTGGTCGTAATATGTGCTCAAGGACCTCATGTATGCTACGTCGCCGACATGAAGTCGATGAGTCGTATGTGGAGGTAAGCATAATATAATAACCCCATTGGAACGGGCTTCATTAATCACGTCAATATTTTGTATGTGGGTGCTGTGGCGATCTAACAACAACAGCACAGCTCGATCAATGATGCTCCGCTAAATTTAATAAACTTCTTAAACCAACCAAGGAATAATTCAGCTGTCATCCAGCCAGAATCGCTGCAAACACCCCAAGCTCTAGCAGCAGCATTCAGCATTAGCTGTGGGTCTATTCTCTTTCTTGGGAACACCATCATTGGAGGCATATATTGGCCACTAGCACTGAAACATAGTTCTATAGTTATTGTGGTTCCTCTCTCCGCAGAAGTTGTGGATCCCACTTGTTTTCTACCTTTTCTTGCAAATTATTTTTGCCTTTGTTTTAGGTACCACTGAAACTCCTGTTTCATCACAATTATAAATTCTGTCAGGGGAAAGTTGTGCTCATCATAAACGTTGCCGAGGAAGTTAAACAAATGTGTAACAGCTTGTTTATTAAACTCAGCGGTACTCTGAAGTGATTTCTGGATCGATATCGTATCGATAATTCTGGATGCCTGCTAAAAATCCCTGCACCCAATCTTTGCGTGCTTCTTTTTTTTTCAGAGTTAGAGGTGTTGCTTCCCATTTTTTACTGCCAGAGTATATGCCAATGCCCTTAAATATTTTGTTGTAACCCCGTAAAGATGACTCTCCATATCAACTATATTGTTACAGAGTTCTTTCTCTTCCTCATCAGAAGATGTTCTTCCTTTTGGGCCTAAAGGAACTTTCACCGAAGTTGCAGAAGCAGCAGGATCTTCTAGGGCTACACGATCTTCTTTAACTTTTCTTTCGAGGGTCGTTTGTGGCACAGAATATGTTTTCGTCGCTAATTTATACCCCATTTCCCGTTTAACTACAACATTTACCGCATTTTTCATACTCTCTTCACACAAATCCCCCTCTCCGTCTTTCTTTCATAATTTTTCACCATTCTAAAACAAGATTAAGCTCAATTAAGTTCACAGAATCATATTGTCTTAAAGAAATAATTTAAATTTTCTGCGAGGGGTAAGATACCCCATCTTCCCATCCCGCGCACATCTGAATAGAATAACATGCCTTAAAAAACTAATCAAAATATGGAAACAATCATGGTCTTACCTGCTGGTGTAATCATTGACAAACAAGAATAACTTTCAATCAGTTCTAGACAAAAAATATTGAGGTACAAAACACATGCGATGTACAGCACGAAAATCGCAACAAACTAGACAGAAACCAAGTTTTTGGCGCTAGGGCAAACACGCGTAGACTCACAAGCCGGCTACAACGCTGGCCGATAAACAAGACGGTGACGCGTCATTACGATCCAGAGCGGCTGCGATTAGTCGTTCGTGTGGCCAATTACATCCGGTACCCCGTCTTACCCGCTACCCCGTTTTACCCTCCCTTCCCCAATTAGAGTTCAAAATGCGATTCAAACGTCACACTTTTTAACATTTTTGGAAAAAGAAATAAAACGGAATTTTGTATGGAGGAATTCTAATATCATATCTCAAGACGTATATTTTATTTACAATATTTTTATTAAATGTACGTTCTTGCGTTTTATAGATGCAAACACTAAATTTAAAGAAGGAAATTCAGTTTCGTCTGCAACAGATCATAGTGAGCTGAAGGTGAATAAAATCACATTCATTAAATAAGCAGGCATCCATTCCCACATGTAAACTTTATCCTCCACTTATTTCAGACAAATAACTCCAATATAAGTTCATTGACAAGCATCTGTTCTGAAACGACTCTTGAAAGATCGGAACAATCGGATTTTTTAATCCCTATTATTGAAAATGTGCTTATACTTTATGAATATAATGAATCACTTCCTAATGTAAATATTTCGCATTATGTAGATAGTCCCTACTAAAGATAGCGAAACTGCTACTTCTTATACTTTTAACTATTCAGAAATCGATTTGAATGTGTGTGACCAATCGTCCATAAATATCATGAGTTTTTAATTGCACTCCAATTGAACTTGGAACTTCTTCGGACGTTATATTATTGGAAAGTACCGAACCTTCTCCAATAATTGAAAACTACACTGGACCTACGCTTTCTTCCGAAGCACCCTCTATTTATCGATTTGAAGGTATTAGATCGGTAACTCAAAACCTATTTTTCCTACATTTGTCTTAATAATTATACTACAATCTTCTTACTGCAGACTGTACCCGGTAACAGAGAAACAGATTTTGTGAACTTACAATCTGGAGACGTTGAATCTATCCACCAACCAGATATTTATAATAGTACACCTGTAGAATTTCAAAGTGTCCTAAATGTGAAACCATCTCAAAATATTGGGGCACCATTACCGTATCATATCCATGTGAATCCTGCTCCAATTATGATTGAGCAGCATGTAGATATAACTATCTCAAGATTTGGGCAGCTTGTAGAAGTGAGTATTACTGTTAACGCCCAGATGTGTAAAGTACAATACCACCCCGATATAGATAATTTGCTTTAAAAAAAAAGTTAAGTAATGTCTTAAAAAGAACAAAAAGGTACCGCTCATAACTTGTTCATGGTTATAATGTGCATGATGATAATATTATTACTCTCTTTGTGAAACACCATTGATGAATCTGTAGTAGTTTACTGATACAGAAATGGGTTTGGTTTTTTATTATCCTAATTTTTTTCGTTTGTGTATGTAAATGCATTGATTCCGATAATAACAAATTGTAGGAACCGTCTGGAAATGTAGAAACACTTACAAGTTGTAGAGCATGGACAAAAAAAATTGTTGCCCCTACTGCGTGCAAGAAGTGACACATTTTACTAGACATTTAGAGAGACATCATAAAGACGAGGGTGCAGTGCGAGAACTGGTATCTCTACAGCAATGAGCTCCCAAAAAAGGAAAACTTATCAAACTCATTCGGCGGCAAGGATACTTCCTTTCTTCCAATCAATCAGATACCGTTCGACCAGTAAGGAGACCAACAAAAAAAAAGACAATTTAGAGAAAACGGATTTTACTGCCTGCCAGTTTTGTTTTGGCTACTTCAAAAAGAGTTTTTTAAGACGACATCACAGTCAACGTGAATACGACCTACAAAGAAAAATGTTGGGGAGCGTGAAAACCACCTTTCGGCGTCGCAAGTGTTTACTCTTGTTCCGATGGTCTATCTGAGTTTTATAATTCCTTACGACTGAAACATGAAGTATTCCAAATTATGCGGGACGACGAAATATCGAAGGTAGCCATGAAGGACTTATTAATATGTTCTTATGCAGAAAGTTTACTAAAAAACACAAACGAGTTCAAATTCGCAACAGTATTTCCAATAAAATGATGAAATTGGCACGACTGTTGATGTCTTTACGAAAAATGACTGAACTTAAAACTCTTTTTGAAGCACTAAAACCCGAGTTTTTTGATCATTTGGTGTCATCTACAAAAATTATTAGTGGATACGACCCAGGTTCAAAAACATTCAGAGCAAGTAGTTTAGCTCCGCATATGGGAACGATGTTGAAGCAAGTGTCGAATATCGCAATGAAGATGATAATTAGGAAAAGTAAATTTCTCCCTGCTGACGATCCAGAAGCTTGTTTAAAAAGTATTAAAACGTTTAAAGTGTTTAATTGAAAATCACTGGACTTCAGAAATTTCTAGCTTGGCATTGAAAAATTTAAACGAACAAAAATGGGTAAAGCCAAAACTTTTTCCAGTTTCACAAGATGTGATAAACTTTCAGAAATATAGCACCAAAGAAGCGAAACAAGCCAGTGAAAATATTAATAAAGGGATAAACGTGTGTACGGAATATCGGTAATTATCTGAAAATGTAATGGCACTCGTACTCCTCCTAATAGAAAGCGCATTGGAGAAATCCAATACTTAAAGGTCAAAACGTATTGTACAGATCAAACCCACTATCAACAAAAAGAGTTTTTGGTGCTTTAACAGAAAGTGAAAAACTGCTCACAAAAAATTTCAAAAGAGTTATTACAGGTGGCAAGGGGAGTAAACCCGTTCCAATTGTGTTTCCCAAAAGCATTCAAAACATGATTGAGTTAATGTTAAAAGTTAGGAACAAATGTGTTCCGACTTCACATGAGTATTTATTCGCGAACCCGAAGAGCGATACAAGATGGCTAAGCGGGTATCATGGTATAAAGAAGTTGGCGCAAAAATCTGGTGTGAAGAACACGGAGCTATTCGCTTCTACTCGCCTGAGAAAGCACATTGCTTGCATTCTACAGGTCCTTAACGTTACGGACACAGAGATGGAGCAATTTGCAACCTTTATGAGCCACGCGAAGAAAACTCAAGAAGAATATTACAGGTGAGATACCCACTACATTACAATATATTCATGTTATTAATCAAATTGATTGCAGACTGCCTCAAAATGTGTACCAAACGGCCAAGGTCTCAAAAGTACTACTTGCTATAAATAAAGGTAAAGGAAGTAAATATAAAGGGAGCATTTGGACGAAATTGAACTTTCCGATGAAACCGATTCAGGCGAGGAACAAGAAGTGGACAGAGAAATATCAATAAATAGTTCAACAACTACCATTAGATGTGGTAAGCACATTTCTCTATTCCGATTTTGGTCATTCCTTATTGCGTTTTCTAACTTCAGCCAAATGAAGATGGCCGCCCACTACCGCAACTTCCGATGAAGATGAAGAGGAAACTAAAGCTTTCCGGAAAAAAATTAAAACAAATGAAGGGAGAGACAAATTGTAACAAAAATCAAGAGTTCTTACAAGTACTGTTACATCTGGTAAGCTTATTTGAGTATTCTTCTTTGACTAAAGCATTTTCTAATTTCAGCCAAATCAAGATTGCCGCCCACTACCGCAACTTCCGATGAAGATTAAGAGGAAACTAAAGCTTTCCGGAAAAAATTAAAACAAATGAAAGGAGAGACAAATTAAAACAAAAATCAAGAGTTGTTGAAACAAGTACTGTTACATCTGGTAAGCTTATTAGTTTATACGTCTTTAGTTATAGCATTTTCTAATTTCAGCCAAACCAAGATCGCCGCCCACTACCGCAACTTCCGATGAAGATGAAGAGGCAACTAAAGCTTCAGGGAGATTAAAAATAGTTAGACAGAGATGAACGGGGGAACAAAAAGCTTTAAAAAGAAACACTTTCACGGACACATTAAAAATAAAATATCCCCCAAGAAGCATGAAGTCGAAGATTTCATAAATAGACATAAACCCATTTTTGTTGGCAGAAAATGGGTTGTAGTGAAAGCCTTTGTATATAACGTTTATTCGGATGACCAACGTTTCTTGCAGCGCGAAACCTCTGCAACAACTTTGCAATCACCCCTTTGGCCGTGTGTTTTCCATTGGAGTACCTTTGTGCGTACACCATTGATGAAGAAAACAATTTTCATGACACTTTCCTAGCGTGAGAATCATGCCAACCTTCTCGGAAATGGCATAAACTTTCATTTTGCTTCAAAAAACTGTTTTTAATGCTAATTAACCCTAGAATACCCGACCTATTTCCAAACCAGACCATCGTAAGTTTTACGTCATATTACAATAATGCATAACTTTTTTTATAATAAACAATTTTAATTAAAAAATATTACGCATATATTTATACTTTTATTTATCGCAAAAAATTACGAAAGTGCTATGGAACAAAATAGTTCCACGATGTTCGGCGCATATATACGTCTTTCATATCGAACAATATGAGGTGGTCATTCGACGCAACCGACTGGGACAAAAAAACAAACAGTGCGTCGTTTTTTAGCTTAGACCGGAGTATCGGCTGTAATATCTTTTTTGAGAATATCGTATATGATGAATATTTCATCTCAAAGATGGTATACTTTTTCGGAGCTCTAACAATTAGTGCATTGGATACGTTCAACCAACATTCACGGCGGGAGTGTATATACCTCTTGCATATAGAAGAATATGCGGTGGTTATTCGACGCAACCGTCTGGGGCAAAAAAAACAAATAGTACGTCGTTTTTTGCTTAGACCGGAGTATCGGCTGGAATATTTGTGAAAATATCGCATATGATGTCACGAATATTTCGTCTCAAAGATTGCATATTTTTTCGGCTTGATCAGTGATTGGGTACACTCAACAAATATTCATGACGGGATTGTGGCTTTTCGTTCTGTCGAGAATTACTGAAACAATATATAACATAAGCGTTAACTGAAATAATGTTCAGCACACCATAAAAAGTTGCAATAGGCCAACGTCTAGTTTTTCTAGAACAATTCATGCTCCCTTTGTGGCTTTGTAGTACTGAATTATGTACGGTTAGTGTGTGACGTTATGCAATGATGATCCTTCGTGCATTGTTGATAGTAAGAGAACCAGCTTGTTCTTCTTCGGCATGTATGACACCAATGTATTTTGCTAGTCAAAGCAGAACGTTTGCGTACCCGGTTTTGTCTCTTTAGTTATCAAAATTTCAGGGGCAATGTTTCTTTTATATTTCCTTAGAATCCGTCCCTATTAGAGTTAAGTTATAAGGATCCTGTAATAACTGGCCCTATAGAGGTAAATCAGTTGTCCATTGATGCATTTCTGTTGCTACCATGCACACTAGCAGGTAGGGTTTTCACATAATAGTGAGCTAATGGGAGCCCACCAGTATCGGTATTTTTCAAGATATGGTCTGGATTCTCTGGTGACATAATTTGATCCCGATAAAACTTTATTGAACATTTGTCTTGAATTCATGTGATTATGTTTCATGGCTACATCGAAAATCAATAAACCATTCAAGGCTATATATCTCCCTGCAAGTCGTAGACATAGTGGGATCCTCTTTTTGTGTTTTTCTGATTTTTGTTGTATCTCCTGATTGGTATGTGTCAGACAATTATCGACCGTTTCAGCATTGAGGCACGGGATAAAATAGTTCACAGGTTCAAGATGTTCTCTCGCAGCACCTTTAATTCCAGGGCGAAGATATATTATATTCCTTTTAGATACCCTCTTGGACCCACTTGGTGATTTTTCCAGTAGTAAGGCTATGTTTATCCTGAACCATGAAATGACCGCACACCTGTGAGCGACGTGAGCGAGCAATTAAGCCCCGCCCCCTTTACAAGATGGCGGTAGCTGACCAATGAGAGACGAGGGCGTGGGCCCGCCCAGCGACGTCGGACCAATGGGAAAGGAATATGGGCCCCTCCCCTGATACAATTATCAAGGGGCTGGGCCAGATGCTGACCAATGAGAGACGTAGCGGATACCTTCGACGTGTACTTTAGCTCGTGATAGCTTCTTCATAATGGATCCTCGACGTCTCTCTATGAGGATGTTGCATGCTGTCCCTGAAAAACCGTTTGCTCGTCGCAAGAGTCGAACTACGGAAAGCAAGCATGGTAAATGTACAGTATCGCCTCTCGGACACCGCGCTTTGTTATATATGTAATGCAGAAATCTGTATATGCACGGTGTTTATTAATTACTGCTAAAGCTTCAGGTAGCGTTGTGGTCCAAGAATAGCTGAGAAACCCTATAACAAAATTATTGCTAGGCGGTGCGCTATTTCTTCTCACGAGACATCCAAAGTTCGAAATTTGACCGACTTCGTTAGCTTTTATCTGGGAAAGTATTCGATGAAAAATTCATTTTCAAACAAAATAGTGATAATGAATTTTTTTGCAATTTTTTGGTTGCATTTCGCACCTTCTAAAACCTTAGATTAAGATTTTAAAAGACGCAGAATTTGAGAAAAATACGCTTGCCAACTAGGCCAATTTTGTGGTGTTTCTGTACATCAGTGTGACATGCATTGATTTATATGCTTCTGACGCTTTGTGTCACGTATCATGAATAAAAAATTTGTTCTGTCATTTTTGGATGGCCCGTTAGAAGAAACGGCACATCGCCTAGCATTAATTCTATTATGAGGCTTCTCAGATTCGCATGGGCTCGAACGCTAGCTGAAGCTTTAACACTATTTAATAAACACCGTATATATATATATATATATATATATATATATATATATATATATATATATATATATGCAGTTGTAACTAGGCAGATATTTTTGACCAGGTACCTATCTATAATTGAACGGTAGAAAAATAATAAAATTATACACTTAATGTAGAACCTGCCAATCGAAAGAGGCAATGAATAATTAGTATGACTTGTGTGAACTTGCCTACAATAGCAATTTCCCTTCAAAGTATTCATAGAATAGCTAGGTATTAGCTATATTAGCCAAATCATTCACCTTTTAACCTGCGATAATTACTATGTAGCATTATTTATAAAATAGTAATCATTGGTGCTGTACGTAAGGTAAGTTATATATTTATACCTGAATCATTAATTTATTCAATAAATTTTAGGCTTCATTGATTACATATTAGGTAAATATTAGTTAGAAGTAGAAGATAAAGAATAATCCAAGTTTAATATTTGCGGTAATTGATGTATTTTCAATATTGATAAGAATGTTCTATGAATAGCGTGAATGTGATAACTCTGCAGTAGATAATTGGTCTTGAATACTGTAAGGTTATTTTGACGCACCGCGTGTGTGTAGTATTTTGATAACGTGTATAACGCGTTTTAAATGTAGCTGAAGTGAGTTTTCATGAAAAGAATTTTTGTTGTGTATATGCGTAATATAAGTTGTGTAAATGATACGCCACTGGATTTTTAAAGAAGCCTTAGTTATCGTATGAAGGAATATTTGATCGTTATAGAAAGATTTTCGTGTTGAAAGCATTATATTTGGTTGAGAAATAATATTTTGGGTAAATTTTTGTTGATACGGCACTGGTAAAACTACTGGTCTTTTTACTACTGTGTATGAAGGAATTTGAACCAAAAGAAATGGTTGTAGATGTATGAGGGAGTTAGTTATTATCTATTCAAATTTTATTAATGTACAGTAAAGAATATGGATGCATATTTTTGTTTGTAGAAGTTTTTGTAATATGGTGGAATAATGGTAAGTTAATGCATGTTCAAGAATGAAGGTGATAGAATGTGAGGGAGTTCCTTAGATTTTGCGGAAATAAGATTAGTCCACATGTGAGGTTTGCATGGAAAGTTGAGATATAATCTGGTTAATCTACAGAGTGAATGTAACTGCAATTGATGTCTTGGGAAAGTTGTAAGTTAGCTAGATGGTTAGAGGTTTTGAGTACGGGTTTCGCGCATGATAACCATTAGAATAGTTAGTTGTTGGAATTTATTTGTGAAAATTATAGTTTAGCAGGGCATGCATTAACCCATAAGGGGATAAATCGTATAGACATTCACAAATAACTAGTGTAATATATTATGGGTTAAACGGGAACGTTAGTGATTTTCTTCAAGAAATAAAAAGTGCTTAGGCAGATCAGAAGATAATACATCAAATATTTTGTTATTAGTGTTCGATTGTGAGACGCGTGACAGAGAACTGAAGGTAATTATTTATGCTACCGAAATAAAAGTTAGTGAAATTTAGCTAAAGTACTGGTGATCATCATGACATTGAATGTGTACAATCATTACCAATACCAAATTGATTGTATGAAAGCAAATAAGAACTTTAATATGGATGTAACTATTATTTTATTGTGGTAAACGTCTTGAAGAGCAAACATCACAGTATAAGGTGATGTGATGTTAGGATAAAGATCCGCTATACCAGGACGGGGGTGAACAAACCATAGACATTGCGTTAGTGAGAACTACAGCCGAGTGCGTAGGGCGAATAACGGCTACCTCTCGTGTTTTGTGCATAGTGCATCTAAGAATTTTAAAATGATTACCGAAAGCACACCAGATGCACTACAACTACCGGACCGAAAAAAGTATTAATTCATGTAATACGTAAAAATTCGATGTAAAGATTTTATTGAACCAAAACAAGTACGATTATCTTTTAAGTATATATATTTTTTTCTATTACTGTTGCATTAATTACGGTTTATTCATTCAAACAAAAAAAAAGTAATCGAGCTTTAATTATTTTGTTGCTTTTGGTTTTAAGAAGGGAGTAATTCTAATCTTAACGGATTTATGGGTGGGTGGTTTTTTTACCCACGCCGTTGTGTATAATTTACATGCAGAATTTGTCAATATATATCCACTGTTCAATTTACTTTGTCGTTTATTTGTGTCAGTCGTGTGCCTAACTGGTTACACCTTCTGATAAACGAAATTGGTCTGCATATTTTCGAATTTAAAGATCGATTGGAAATTGCGCAATGAGCCAGATCGATCACAAAATTTCATTTTAGCTTTGAAATATCAATGCAAATATAACGATTTTATTGATGATACCAGTACTAATCATTCTAACGTTAAATTATTCAGCAATTAACGAATATTCTTTTTGAGATAACAGTTCATTGTTAAACCGATTTCGTTTATTTTGTTTAGAATTTTCTAAATTGGGAACATTTGCTTAATTCAAGTTTTTGTAACAGCCAGAAATGTAAATTTATAGATATACGAGGAACATTTTAAAAACTACATAAGTTAATGTTTTATTTTTATGAATTGGAGTTTCAATTTTTTTCGGGGCGTGTTCAGTAAGTTATAACGACCCATGTATTACTAAATTTTTTGAGTCGATTTGTTGTGTGTTGTGTGTTTGACTTCAAGAAGTTAGTGTATGAATTTACTGAGTAGCTTCAATCCTGTTTTTTACAATCAAACAGGATTAATTTATCATCTCGCCTAAGACGATCTATTTTAGCAAAATTTAAGATTGTGGTGGCGCCAAGAGACATCTTTCCCGGACTGAGCTGTATAAGTTGTCAATTTATGGTAAGTGTAAGGTGTTTGAGCTTGTTATTCAATAATTTTACTCCTTATCTCGACCCCGCCCATTTCCGCTGTAGCTGGCTTGGCAACCCGCTTACTAATGTAAGCATAGTGCGGATTGGATGTGTAACAATATTCACCTTTTAACCTGTGACAATTAAGTATTGTTTAGAAAAAGTTATACATTGATGTTATACGTAAGGTACGATATATATTTGTACTTAAATCATTCATTTTTGAGTGAATTTGAAAATAAATAAGAACCATAAGAAAGGTATTTATTTTTGAAAGTTAATAAAAATCCCTTTAACTGGAAGTAACTCCTGCAAGTTATAGAAATTATTTATTGTCGAAAAGTGGACAGATTGTAAGCAAAAATGAGTATTAATAGAAAAAAATAGTAAATTGGTATTCATATTGATAAGAAGTTATAAATATCGAAGGTGGTGACCTCTGTATCTTCATTTTCCATTAAAAATTAAAAATTGAAACAGGTAAAATAATTTTAGTGTTAAACAATCAGGTGAAGTAAAAAATAAGCATAATATACATCATGAAACTAATTATATCAAATGGTGAGGAAATAATAATAAACACGAAATTATATAATCTAAAACAGAAAAATTAGTTGAATTAAAAATAATAATAAGTAATTTAGGTATTTGCTCTAACAATACACAAGGATTTGCATATTCCGCGTACAGCTTGAAATTTATCTAATTCTCAATAGCGTGGTTCGTGATATATGAGTACCATGTCTTCTTAACATTACATCATACTAAAATAAAACTATTAAAAAACAACACAACATGCAGCAACTGCGGATTATATATAAACGGTAGCGAGATGCGAATTTAGTTAGGTCCTGCCCGCTCTTTAGCGAGCACTTCAGTTAGTTCCTGCCCGCTGTTTGGCGAGCTCTTCCTTTAGATCCTGCCAGTCTGTCCCGACCTAGTTAGTTCCTGCCGTTCCTTCTTCCTGAGTCCACCAGCCTAGGTAACCGCGCCCGCCTCATCAGTTGAAGACGCACTTGGGGTAAGTGTTAAGAGTCTATATTAATTATCACACCGCCTGCAGTGATATATTTTCTTTCTATCCTTGCTGGAATTATAGAACGGTCTTGTATATCTATAAAATGTCACAACACCTAATAACACACTTAGTTCCTGGTGCGTTAGCCCGCGGGTACACACATATAAATACACAATACTTTTGGGAGTGATTACCGTAAGGTATTAAGGCCTGTCCAAAAAAAGAATTATCCCCGAAGGCGTATGCCTTTAAAGGTGACTCGTTTACCAAGCCCGTCTCTAAGGCGTATGCCTGTAGAGATCGAGCTATTCTGTTAATTAACCCAAGGTGCGACCGCCCGTTGGGGAAATTAAACTAGACACAAATACATACACCTGTCATAAACACGACCGAGCTAAGAAATTGGCATATTATAGACAACATATCGTACCGATATAATCACCAGAAGTTAAATCCTGTTAGATTAGTCCGACCACAGGTTTGATAAAACCGCGAGGAGGCCGCCCGTGTGTTAAGTCAATTTTTAATACATTATTTCTAATCCGTATCCTGTACTCATCCTCTCCGAGAGTATAAAAACCACTTAGAGACCGCTGGGTGAATTATAATTCTGAAAGCTTGTATACCCAATCTGATTCAATTTGGATAATCCTCCGGTGAATCTATTTGTCCGAAAACAGGTCACATGTAAATTATCTAAACATCAAAGGATTGTGATTTTCCTTAATCATTATTCACAAACTACATCCTGTACATAAAATAGGAATCCCCGAAACAATTTAAAAGAATCTAAATTAAAAAGGAAAACGTTTTCGTTGCAAATAAACACACAACTCTCCTTTTTCTATACATAAGAAAAAGGAATAAACCGATTCTGTTAGTTATTCTCTGAAACCGCAGGTCAACGTACTATTTTAACCGAAACTAAATAAATCGGTCATCCCCTTTAAACTCTCATACCATTTAATTCTCGAATTCGTATATAAATATATACATAAATAGTTAAAACTTAAGAATATTGATTTTATTTCCTTTAAGATAAAATCAGATTTAAATGTAATGGAAAGTTATCAATAAGAAATTGATTTGCGAACGAATTATTACAAAAGTCGATACTGGATTCGTCTTAACTTTTGTAATCTAAATATAGTTGTTGAAAGCTTCCTTACACTCCAACTCCGTGTTACCTGAACGTTTGTTGTATTATAGACACCTCACTATCAGGATTGTTGGTGATCTCGGACGTCAGGATACCCGAGGCCACAAACACGTTGGGATTGAAAATATCGTGTCCAGACCTGGAGGATCAACCCATGCCTGTTTGTGTTTTGTAAATAACTGTTGTTACATGTTTTCCTTAGGTTAAGTTGAAATAAACGTAGCATAAGTAAAATATTTAAAGTTGTAAATAATAGGGAATAAATTTAGTTGTTTGTCGAAATCTTTCAGTCAATCAAATCTCGATCATGACCTTTCTTCGATTGTAGTTAGTCCGAGACAATTGTACACGCTACATTTTATAGTAAACGCCGCCCCGTTATTTAAGTACTTACACTTGGCGCCTTCAAGTAAGTTTACATCTGACACGTCTGAATTTGATTAGACAATAGTTACAAATCGACCCTAACGTCTGGGTTTACATTTAACACGAATTCAAATTAGATAAAGTAAAGGAAATAAAGGGAGGGTTACAATATCTTGTTTTTCCCAATGTCAGTCAATTTTATAAAAAAATTGTATATATTTTATCACGTTGGCACACACGGTTACAAAAATTTTAAGTATTGTTGGACAGTTAGGTTTTAGTATTAATTTTTAACAATTGTTAAGTAATAAATTAATTTTCATTTTTATAATTGATTAATGTTTGAAATGTTTTTAACAACTTAGTTTTATGGCGATTGCAACGTATGTGTGGTAGATAACCTTGGTTTTTTGTGAAATAATTTATGTTCGTGTTATTCAATGAATGTTAAGTAATTGACGATTATTCTTTAAGAGAAATAATGCTACTCTTTTATTAGCCTCACGACATGTAAGTTTCTTTATTAAATTAATTATTTTTAAGGTATTATCTTATGTAACAATTTTTATTTTGTTGTCTTGTTTCAGCTGTCTTGAAAAAGAGATTAAATATTCTCGAAAGCTTGACATACATCAAAGAGTCTTCTTTTAACCCTGTCCTAATTACACTTTATTAAATTGACTGTTCCCTCAAAACTAATTATATGTATACAGGGTGATTGATTGTGGAAAATTTGGTGGCTCATATAAATGGATATGCTCTCTTTTTTGAAAGCATTTTCAACTGTACAGTGTTTCCGCTTCTACAAGAAAATATTAGCAACTTTGATAATTTAAATGGAACACCATGTGTATCATTTTTTTTTGTTAGATTCCCTATTGATCTCTTAATAACTTTTCTTAATATGTTCCTATACCTATCAGTTATCTTTTTCGAGATAATAATTTATTTCACTTTTTTTTCCGAAAAACATGGCTTTCAAAAAGGTCCGCAGTCATAAACTGCGCACCGAAATTTAGTGTGGAGTTAGGTAATGCCCAGAGGAATTTCAATCGGTGTCCAAATCTAAGATATAATAATACAGGGTGTTTCAAAAATACAAATATTTTTCTTGTTCGGAAATACGATAAAAAGCATGTTTTCTTTAATGGAACACCCTGTATTTTATATCTTGTCCTAAAAGCTATTGAAATTGCCTATTTTTCTATGTGTAATGTCCCTGTACCCATCTCTAACAGTTTTTGATTTATGAGCATTTATTTAGCAAAATTATTGCAAACAACAATGAGGTGAGTCTGGGGATCAATTTAGCAAGTAGCCTATGGTAACTGTTTTGAAGATGTTTACATTCTGCTATTGTCCATTTAGTTTCGCAGTCAGTTAGTGTAAATATTGATAAGTTTAGTCGAAAGTGTTAAGAAAAATGGAAGAAAACAGCTATTCAAGTGCAGTACTTGAATTTGTTTATTTTACATCGTTAGTGTGATAAGATCATTAGCCGTACTTGTAGAAGATTTAATCAAATGTACCCAAATTTGCCTTCAATGAACAATACGAAATTTAGACCAATTCAAAGCAATTCCAACATTTTGGATCGTCCTTGAAAGCAGTCAGAAATTTACCTAGACCTGTAACGTCCAACGAGAACAATGAAATTAATGTTTTAGCGTATTTTCATGCCTAGCGAGAAGCTTCAATAGGATGTGTCAAAGAAGATTTATGCTTATCCTTTTTTTCTATGCAAAAAATATTGTCTACACATCATACGCATGATTATAAGTACACGAAAGTTCAATTTCTTAAGCCTGAGGACTATTCACAAGACGTTTTGTTTTGCGAAAACTTATTAATTCATATACAGGACGATCCAAAATTCTTACGAAACATTATTTGGAGTGATGAGTCGCAATTTTCTCGCGAAGGAATTTTTAATAGAAGAAACATGCATTATTGGACACAAAAAATCCCCATGTTACGAGAGCTTCTGCGTTTCAAGAAAAGTTTAGTTTTAGTGTTTTTTGTTTAATGATGGACGTCAAAATTGGATATTTGATGTACGATGAGAATTTAACATCTAGAAAATAATTGGAAATTTTAACTACGTTTGTTGAAAATTTCGTAGATAATCTTCCCCTTGTCCAGTTTCGCAGATGCTGGTACTAACTTGACGGGGCTCCCGCTCATTGCACTGCCGAAGTAAGCGCGGACATATGGAGAATATTTAAAGATCGTTGTTTTAGGCGTTTGCGTTTGGGACCTTGGAATTAGCCTGTCAGGTCTCCAGACTTAACTCTTCTTGATTTTTACCTTGGGGTACCCTGAGAGCTATAGTTTACAACACACCGGTAAATTCAATGGAAAAGTTAGAAGCTCGGGTGCATCGCACTTTTCAAGGTTTAGATGCTGATGAACGTAGACTTACAATTACAGATGTTGTAAAAACTCGAATTCTAAAATGCTTAGAAGTCAACGGCCAACATTTTGAACATTTATTAAAAACTAATTAAATATTTTTATCATGTCATTGTTATATGTAATAATTTTACTAAATAAATGCTAATAAATCAAAAACTGTCCGAGATGGGTAAAGGAACATTACACTTAGAAAGATAGACAATTTCAAGGACTTTTAGGACCAGATATAATAGTAGATTTCGCAACTAGTGCGCTGTTTACACATTTCTTGGTGCGAGGCTGTTCTTACCCGAGGCGTAGCGAGATAAATATATGACCGAGCACCAAAAGGTGACAGCGCACGTGTTGAATACATTTTGTAATCGTTCACATAAAATTAGAAAAAAAATAAATTTTGAAGTATTTGTTGACAAATGTCAAATTAAATACATAAATAAAAAAGTTTATATATTTAGTTATATACCACTTTTCTCTTTATGTATTAAAAGTAACGATTACAAAAAATACATTTCTTTAAAAAAAACATACTTTTTATAGTATTTCCGAACAAGAAAAATGTTTGTAGGTTTGAAACTGTACTATTATAAGTTAGATTTGGACACAGATTGAAATTCCAATGAACATTACGTAAACTCCTCACTAAATTTCAGTGCACTGATCTGTCAGAGTTCAAGACTGCGGACCCTTTTTGAAAGACATATTTTTCGAAATAAAAAGTGAAATAAATTGTTATCTCGAAAACTATAACAGATAGGTATAGGAATGAATACATTATGAAAAGTTATTAAGAGATCAATAGGGAATCTAACAAAAAATAATAAACAGGGTGTTCCATTTAAATTATCAAAGTTGCGAATACTTTCTTGTAAAAGCGATAACACTGCACAGTTGAAAATATTTTCAAAAGAGAGAGCATAACCGTTTATATAAGGCACCAAATTTTCAAAGTGATCCCTTGACTATTTCTACATCAACGTCTAATAGGCCATCCACCATCAATCAGCCTGTATACATATAATTAGTTTCGAGGCAGCAGTCAATTTAATACAGTCTAATTAGGACAGGGTTAAAAGAAGACTCTTTGATGTATGTAACGCTTTCGAGACTGTTTAATCTCTTCAAGACAGATACATATATATATATATATATATATATATATATATATATATATATATATATATATATATATATATATATATATATATATATATATATATATATATATATATATATATATATATATATATATATATATATATATATATATATATATATATATATATATATATATATATATATATATATATATATATAATATATATATATATATATATATATATATATATGTGTGTGTGTGTGTGTGTCGTGTGCGCGGTTGGTGTGCGTGTCGTGTGCTGTGCGTGTGTGCGTGTGCGTGTGTGCGTGTGTGTGTGCGTGTGCGTGTGTGTCGTGTGTCGTGTGCGTGTGTGCGTGTGTGCCTGTGCGTGTGTGTGCGTGTGCGTGTGCGTGTGTGTGGTGCGTGTGCGTGCGTGTGTGTGTGCGTGTGGTGTGCGTGTGTGTTGCGTATGCGTGCGTATGTGTGTGTGTGTGTGTATGTGTGTGGTGTGTGCGTGTGTGTTGATGCGATAAGGCTGTAAACTTAAGGATTCTCTTGTTCAATTAGACCTAATTGATGGTAAAGTCAATAAGTTACCACATTTTCTATTACTTTTATATATTTCTGTTCAAAATTCGACCTTTATCAAAAATATATCTAAAAATGTGTATAGTTTGATCATGTTAAAATTAATTCACTGACAATTATGTGTTACTTGCAATTATGTGGAAAAACGATGTAAAACATACAAAAAAGGACTTAACATGAGTACCATAATATCACAAAGTAAACACTCTATTAAGTATGGAATTGGAATAAATGATAATACTCATAAACAATTATTTAAATGGTTCTCGATTGTCGTATAGTGTGAACACATACACACGCACACACACACACACACACACACACACACACACACACACACACACACACACACACACACACACACACACACACACACACACACACACACACACACACACACACACATATATATATATATATATATATATATATATATATATATATATATATATATATATATAAGTAATAACTGTGTAACGTGCTAAAAATATTTCTGCACAAATATCTCTCGATGTGAGAAATTACTAAGCAACACATAGTACACACTGATTGAAAGTATATATTTACGCCACTTATAGGAAAGTGGTCGAATTCCGAAACCTGTCAATAACAGATAACTGTGTTAGTTTATTAAACTCTCATTAGAGGGCGGGGTTAGAACATTTAAACACAATAGAGCTATTTTATTAAAGATGTCAATCGTTAACAAAGCAATCGATAATAATAACGTTTCGTTTTGAAAAACGTACTACGTCTTCTTGTCCTTTTGCGGTCGCCATTTTTACCACGCGTGAAAATTTTCTGAGCTCTTCCAAAATTTCTTCAATCAATGAGAGTTTGGATGTGAATTAGAAGAATCAATTTCAACAACACTTACTTGGGCTTTTCTGAACATTTCTGTTGTTGCTTGTTGCTCGCAGAACATTGCGGATTTACAGGAGTTTTCATTGTAAAATGGGTAAGCTGTCTCCTTAGGTCTTCTTACTAGCTATTGTTTCATAAATTTGTTTGTTAGGGACTAAAAGCGTACAACCATAAACAAATTACGGATCCTCCGATCGATTAGCGGAAGGAATTTAGTATCACTTCAGTGTGTGCGTCTAAAATAATAGAGGTAATTGATGTTAATTTCACCTTATGTAATACTTACGTACCTTTCCTTCTAACACCTTCTTTTCTGTTTTTGCAATCGTGGCTGCTTGTCCGCTATAGAAGTGGTATTAGTGCTGGAATTATGCCGTACCTGTTCGAAACTGGTAACCAGGCCGGGAACTTAAATTTACATCCCTTCATTGGGCGTTCTACGAATACCTTCGTACTGATTTAGTTCAAGCACACGAAATTCAATACGATATCAACGACAACGATAGGGTTACAATTTCTACTATACCAAGGGTCATAACTTTTGTTATTATTTTTCGCATGGACTTAATTACTACATTCTCACTGTACATGCCAGAATTCGTGCATCGGCTCTGCAGTGATTTAAGTAGCATGCTACTCTCTAGAAACTAAAACCAATGAATCACTTATTGTAATTACAGCATAATTCACTTACCGTTAATGAACTTCACACACTCTTGAAGTGAAGGTGATTGGTAAAATTACATACTGAATCTACCTATTTATCAGTTGGATCTGTATTTAAATGACCTTCATAACGTTTACTTTATAATCCCTAATACTGTTTGGTAAATTTTGGGGCGACCAAACCCACGTTCACTTTAACATAGCGTTCATGTTTTTTTATAGTAAACAGTAGGTCAACTGCGCACAAACCAGTTTGATTGCCGAATTGCGCCACATTAGATGTTTCATACGAGTTTCAATACTAATAATTTTTTATACGCACGAACCCGTGAATTCTTTTCCCTTTTTTAATTAAATCCTTGTAATTTAGCTGTAACTTCACTTAACGTTTATGTACATTTAAATTTACTTACATATATCTGTAAATTTCTTTTTGGACTTTTGGCGGAACTAACTAAGGAAAGTTCCTTCTGTTACATTTATATATTTTCATTTAAACTTTTACTTTTACCGTACTTACACATATATTTTGGGGGAAAATTCAGTTGCCTGTCTCTCTTTTTTTTCTAGTATCTAGTACGAATTAACCTATTACTATGTAAAATAAAGGGGCAAGCTGAACCGTCCTTACAACAAAATTTAGTAATTAATTTATGTATAATGGATATTGTAACTTTGATATAATTGTTTTTGGGTGTTGTGAAACCACAGTAAGTGTAGTCTGAATAAGTTTGGTTAAGTATTACAGGTTTTTCAGCTTCTGCGTAATGAAAAATCATATTCCATAATAACTTTCTGTTGGGTTTGATTTACCAATCCTCTTTACTTGCGAGCGTTGCGACTAATTCCATTTTAGGTCTATTTGGGTGTTAACCGTATTGGTAATCATTTCACTTTTAGTGTAGAGAAAATAAAAAGACACAAAGATTTAACTTCATTTAATTTCGTTTTGTTGATTCTGTATCCACCCCTGTATTAAATATTACATTCTTGCGTTACACTCCAATTTCTTTTCTTATTCTCCATTCCCCTTTTTGCTTTTATTTCCTTTAATTTCCTATTCACCTCTTTAGACATCGTTAAGCAGAAGTCGGGGTAACGGTGAGTTTTGCTTTGGGGAACAACTTCTGGCGTCTAATTTTACTCCGGAGTTTCCTTGACCCCTCCGAATCGTACTGAGATAAGCGGATTCTGTGCCATCGGTAGGTGTTTCCTCCGCTTCCCGTTTAAACACGTGACAATTGTAATTATGAAATAGGAAAATTAATACGTATGAAGTCAAAAATTACGTTAAACGTTAAACTGAAAAAGAGAAGGAAGTGCAGGGTACATTAATACAGGATATAAGACAGAACTAGAACGTAAAAGATCAATTTGGGAACCTCGAACGTATTTTAGGAATTGACTTTTCTTTTTTGCAAAGGGTTGTTTGTGTAAGAACCTAAGTTCGAACTAAGACCATATTAGAATTTACAAAAATTTCACTATTGCGGTTAATGTAGCACATTTGTATGAAGTTTCTGTTTTGATAGGTTGTTTCGCTATCTAAAATAGAAACGTCTTTAAAATTAAACGTATGCCCTGTAGTATGCCCATGTATACAAAGAGCGGGTGAATTAATTTTTTTTTAGCATCACTTTTAATCAATTTTTTGACACCTTTTTTGTATGTTCCCAGTATTTTTCCACGTAGTTGTAACTAACATCTATTTGACATTGAATTAATTTTAATATGACCAAATTACACACTTGTTACGGTATAAACTGGCAGTAAGACGAAGTAACAGGTAAACTTGGCTTTCGCACGACTAGCCAGTGGTCGGGTGTGAGTTAGATGACTTGCTTCCCTGTACGTAATCTCTACAGGCGGCCCCAGGACCAGAAGATCTTTGGCCACCCTGAAAGGCTTCAAAACCAATATTTGCACACTTAAATAGAATAGTGGTGTGCCGCAAACAAAAATCAATCACTTCTGTGGTAAACAAACACTAATCTCTTGTCACGTTACGTTAGTCCAAAATCTCAATGTGTAAAGTAATTTCACCTCGCCAAACAAAAATATAGTGAAATAATAATAATAAACGTTGTAACTGTATACACAGTCGTTTGAAATCGCATTCCTCAAATTACGTTGTATTATCGGCCTCCAAATATACATTAAAGTTAAATCAACCTTTGAAAGCTTTCGGCCGTGCTTGTTTCATTCAAACCAAATTCGCTATAACTATGTTAATTTAATGAGTAAATTAAACAATAGATACGAAAATTGCTTGTCCTTCGACGCTGTGAAATCATAGGTTCACAAAACAATAACACAAGTCCAATAACCTAAATAAATATAATGTACATAAAATAAATAGTAATACAATAACAGAAGAAATTCGGAGACAATGTAAATGTAAAAAAACGGCATCAATCAACTTACTTAAATTTGGCTGGTCCTCTAGTTAGAGTGTGCAACAAATCGCCTTCTAATAAACCTAGTCTAATTTCAATATAAATGTTTGTAAATTTTGTATAACATTAATTTAATATTAGTCAAGTTGCTTTGGTATGTGTGAATCCTTGCGACATTGCAGGCTCGCATTCCATTAATATAAGTAATTTGATTGTAGTCTCAATATATTTAGAATTTACATCAGTTCTACATACATAAAAACAAAATTTACGTCGATTGGGGCTTGAACCTTGATGGCGCAATTGGTTAGCGCAGTACTCTAGTAAAGTACAGGTCGTAGGTTCAAATCCTACTCGAGGTAAACTTTTTGTTTATGTATTTAATAAAACTAATATTAAAAAAATATACTTCAAATAAATTGAGCTAATTCTATGCATGAAAGGACCGACAAAATCATCAAGAGTGACCCATTAAAAGAAAAGCCGCGAGTTCATGCATTTATTTTATACCTAAATAACATCATAATCATAAAGAAAAAAAAACACTCAACATTTTATTTAAATTTTGTCAAGCACCACATCCAAGAAAAATACAAAAGTTACCTTAACTGCAGAAGCCCTTTGGTTACACAAATTCTGGCATGGACTATAACCTCGAAGATACGGTTGTTGCTGGGGATGTTTGCGATATTAAGCAGCGGTCGACGCCCGCATTTCGCTCCTGGGGTTGATTGATACGATTTTCAATTGATCGCGTACATTAATGTCTACATTGGCACGTAATTCGTTCACTTAACTTTATTTGCTTTAAGTATGCTCCTCAATCGAAACTATTTACAGTACGTTATTTATTTACTGTATATCAATACTGTACAAGCTCGGCTTAATTCTACAATTTTAAATTACAAAAAACTTTTTTTTTTATTTAGCAGCAGGTTATTTGTTTATGAGCGCACTGTGGACTGAATGTTTGTAACCTTGAAACGAACGTTGTATTTTTCCGCATAAAAGTCGAAGCCTTTTCCAGAGGAAAGCGTGAGCACTAGGTACTTAACACTCAGCACTATTCTGGATCTCGACATATATAACTAGGGTATCTTTAAGTTAACATCCTTACATACGTTTTGGACTTACCTAGTTTTCGAATTCATTATATATATATATATATATATATATATATATATGATTTAACGTAAATTGCCTTAATACAGAAATACTTCCTGAGAGAGCTGGGGCTCTTGGAAGATGGCGCCCTAACATCGGTTTAATTCAAATATCTTCAAAATGGTTTCCCTTTAAATGATAGCGTTCTGTGCATTTATTAGTGGAATATGCCCAATCGTATATCGTGAATATTTTTGTTGTATAAGCGGCTCGCTTGGGGGCGGGGCATTGGGCATTGTTATTCATAAGTTGCAACAAACTTTTTACGTTTTTATAAAATTTTCGTTTACTTAGGCAGCTTAACCTGCATTGAGTGCAGCATGTGTTGCATATCTAGTTGCATAAAAAGATGCATTTAAATATTTTAATTAGATCCCGTACACTCATTTGCAAATTAGATTCACAGTTCATGCGCAAAGACTACTATATCGATGCTTGTTGATGAGATTTTGAAGGTGGATGTAGCATCCATTGTTTCTTTGTTAATTTTTTTATAAAGTGCCATATAATTGTATGGTAAGTTGTAAAACAACTATTATATTAAAGTTTGAGACGTTTGCTTTTTTCAGACACTTTTATTTTTTATTTGTTTACTTTCAAGTGTATTATTTTGTTTTTACTTTAACTTCACCTTTACTGATTATGATTAATCGAGAGTGTGATAGTTACCTACGTTAATGGGAAGTGGTATTCTAAAACACTTTATTCCTGCAAATTTAGTCATTTGGGAATTATAAAGCATACAAATCCAGATTTACTTCAACCTGAAGTAATATTACGCATCAAGGTTTCAAACGCTGACTCAGCATGCAGAATTTCATCTACAGTGCGTCCAATAATAAGGTATTCTTACTCCATTAATTACTTACAACATTAATAATTAGTCATAGTTTTTAACGTGTATAGCTTTAAGTATTTCTGTTTATAATTAGTTATAGGTTGTGTAATAAGCCTTGTTATTGTAGAAATTTTCTTTTAATTTTTATTGTATATCGGTTTGCTTGTTTATTCATATTTAAAAACAAGTTGGCGTCCGTGTATTTAATAATTGTTTGCAGGAAGAAGCACCCTGGATTATAAAGCGAACATATCTAGGTACATGTAAATATTTTTCTTTAGTAAGGTAAACCAATAATTTCATGAACCTGTCCCACTTTAATCTACGACTGAGCAAAAGGCACCAAATCTTCTTGTTACTACCCAAACTGTTAAGTAGCTAAAATTTGTAGCCATGGGTTTAGAAGTATACGTATAGAACTTTAGGATTTGTACACTGACTAAATAGGTTTTACAAAGTTTTTGTTTTCAAGATTTCGCAATTTTAACATAAAATTTAAAAAGTGTCAATTTTTCATAAAGAATGATACTCTCGTCTGAAGTCGCTACGACGCACTGTTTTCGAAATAAATCGATTTGAACTTTTCATGTGTTAATCATACTTTTATGACATTAACTAACGAATTCATTTACAATTATCAAAGATGGCTATGGAAAATAAACAAAGTAACAGTTGCGTGAACGTCAAAATAACTAGTATTACAGATACTAGTTGAGATTAAAGTGTCAAATAAGCTTTAAGTAAAAGATTTTTATTATTTACTTATTTTACTGTAAATACAAAACAAGTTGAATATTGTTAGAATCGTTTCGTTTAGTAACGAAGAATATGGCGATATGCAATTAGTGTACGGCGAAATGCAATGCAACGCTCGGGCAGCAGCACGTAGATATGCAGATAAATTTCCATGTAGAACATCCTGCTCCTAAATAATTTACGCTTCTTCGTCGAAGAATTAGGGAAACAGAATCGGTAATTCCTAAAAATAATGACACGGGAAGACATGCTGATGTAATGGAAGAATATCAGGATGATATTTTAATGGACATTGAGTACAATCCCTACATAAGAATTGCCTAATCGTTTAAACGGCGAATAATATCTCAACTTTCCATAAAATACTTTACCGGATTTATTGGATGATATTGATCTGAATATTCGGTGGAAGTTGTGATTCTTACATGATGGTTGTCCGGCTCACTATAGCAGAACTGTTCGTACCTATTTAGATAACAATTACCGAGAGCGATTGATCGGATGGGGTGATCCGGTTGCTTGTCCAGCAAGGTCTTCAGATTTAAATCATTGCGATCTTTGTGTTTGGGGATAACTAAAATCAGTGGTTTATTCCTAACGAATAGAAACACGCGATCAACTTTGGAGAAGAATTCAGGATGCCTGCGACAAATTTAAGAAACCTTTACGTAAACGAATAAATTTGTGCATAGAAACGGATGTTCGTCATGGTGGAGCACTTTTGTAGATTCAGTTTTGTTTCTTGCTTTCAGTTGAATTTTTTTTATTATTAATTGTGTCAGCAACATTTTTTTTTGTATTAAAACGATTATTTTTTAACCGAGTTTATTCTTACTTTCTAAAGCCAAATTAATTTATGACATGAGAGCGGTTTGTCGTTCACTCAATTGTTATTTTGTTTATTTTCCATAGCCATATTTCATAATTGTAAATCAATTCGTTAGTAAATTTTATAAAAGTGTGGTTAACACATGAAAAGTTCAAATCGGTTTGTTTCGAAAACAGTGTAGTAGCGACTTCAGACACGAGAATTTTTTAACTTTATGTAAAAATTGCCCAATGTTGATAAACAAAACTTAAGAATAACAATGTCCAATGTCCCACGCAAGCGAGTCCGATTACGAGTACAACTAAAAATCATATTCACGCCATACGATTGGGAATGTGCCACTAAATAATGTACAGAACGCTATTATTTGAAGGAATTACGTTCTAAATGGTAAAAAAGTCTGGAGTTTACGGTTTACAACGTGATGACTGTTTAGCAGCATATGTAGAGCAAACGGGAAGATTCTTTAAAACAAGAATAAAAAATCACAATGGCGATAACAAGTCGTCACATTTTGAACATTCAAGTCGAACAATAAATTATTAGACAAAATTATTATTATTATATTATTTCTGTCAAAAACTCAATTTGTTGGAAACGTTGGAAATTAGTAACTTAAAAAGAAATTACGTGTATAGACCACTTAATGACCAGTTAGAGTTAAATGCCTCCCTTCTATTAAATATGTAAACCTGTATGTTTGAGATATGTACCAGATGTACAACTCAGAAAGGCGGCCCGCCATAACTCAGAAACAATTTGAGATTGAGCAGTACAATAAAGAATCTTATAATAAATGTGGCCAAGAGAAAATGCAGAAAATTATTTTTTATTTCCTACCATCGCCGGTCAACCATTCTAAAATAGAAATGCAATTCAAATGATACCAAACGTTTTTTTCACTGCTATTGGAAGGAAAATTAATAAGGGGGTACTTAAAGAAATATGTCAATAGCTTTTATGAAACCAGAGATATAGTCAAGAATGTGGTAATGTAACAGGAAATTTGAGGTATAGCCAAATCGCCCGCTTAAAATTAATAAGTAGAATATAAAAAGACAAATCAATGATTTTTTGCCATTATGTCAAAGCTGTAAACTAGATAACAAAACGACATTAAGTGTACATTGGTTGTTGTATTATAAGCAAAAATGCATTTGATATGCTTGCCGCATATTTAATTTATGTTTGCTACATGTTACTAGGCCCTGGTGGGAAGTTGAAGGATTCTCATTAATGTGGGATGAACAAGTGGTTGTTAATTAGTTATTATTCGTACTTTTATAACAAGTATTGGAGTACATTGTTTTATTTAAAATCATTCTGTTGCTCCAAGGTTTTGTTGAAATTAGTGCGTTGGCACACTTTTTATGGGTTGCTAGGGGGTCGAAGGATTTCCCTTAATTTTTTATTATGTGACAGAAACCACTAAAACTAAAATTTTGTATTATTGCATCAACTTTTAACTTAATCGTTACTGTCACTTCATATACTCAATAATATTTCTCATCCCATGCTATAAAGCTATTTTTACACTTAAACTTTTTTTCATTTACTTACTTAAACTGGCAAACCCGAGTAACTCTTGATTGGTAGCTAAGAAACATATTTGTTACCTTTATATATTTTTATTCCACTAGTGCAATAAATGATGACTTTTTACGATAAAAGTGATACAAACCTATTCTTTGAATAAACGTAGAAGAACACTAATTTACATTATTAACATGGTAAAGGTACTTTTACTGGCGGCCTGTTAGGCGAACCTGTACTATTGTGCTGTAAAGAACATAACATTCGGGATAACGTATTAGAAATGTTCAATATTTCAGTTGTTATTCATTCATGCACACGCACAGGCAAGCACACGCACGCGCACGCACACAGGTATATATATATATATATATATATATATATATATATATATATATATATATATATATATATTGGGATGAATTAAATAAAGCAAAATATAATGTAACATAATTGTATTCAAATAAAACGTGCACATAAGGTAAAGCGCAGTTTGCAAAATTATAGTATAACTTATATCTAGGCACATAAGTAGTTAAAGAGCAATAGCTATGTAGTTAATTAAATGATACAAAAAAAAGTTCATAATATGAATGTCCGAGCAATGTCGGAATTTAAAAACACACATTTTCATTATATAATACGCTTGTAATTAAGCATACATGCATAATCCAGTTTATACCACAGCGATCTTCTATTCTGAAACAAAGAGATTGTAAGTTTTACTACTCAACATAGATGGACATATATCCATGGTATCGATGTGTTAAAAAGACAAAAATTAAAAGGATTTGTAAAACTTTAAAGTGATATAGGTACTAAAGTATAAATATGATGAAGTAAACTTACTTAATCATGTGCTTCGAAAGTGATCGCATCAAGTTTATGATCCTTTAAAATGTTTGAACAGTAGTTCGTAATATATCCAACGCGAGAGTCATTGCTCTCGTGGAGATTCTATGACACGTATGCTAAGACATTCACAACATTGTCTTCCATTCTTCTAGCCGAGTCTCTTCGCAATTTTGGCCGAAAGCTTCTAGCATTACGCGAATTTTGCACTAAACACGGAAAATTCTCGCATCGCGTAGACGCCGATCTGGATATCGAGCTCTTAGCCAATGCCGCATTTTGAAGACATTCAAAATATACCGCAATCATATGAACAGCTTCATTTGTAAAAAAACGTTATAGGTAGTTTTAAGGACTTACTTGTGCAACAAACATAAATTACACTGTCAAATTTTAATATTAATACAAGTTGACTTTAGGTATTTGCTTTTCCTCAATGGCCTACTCATAATATTTTGTCTATTCTGCACTTGCATATTCTATGCAATGATTATTTATGCCCCTACATGTTATTTTCCTAAATTTTTAAATTGTGAAAACTTTTTTTATTTAAAAATTATAAAATGATGAAATTTTTCATTGAATCTTGAAGAAAATACAAATAAATAAGAATAAATACCGGTATAATATTGACTTTTCCAAATTTTGTAATAACTAAATATTCTTTCTTCGATACTTTAGGGAATGAATAAGATATCGAGATGCGGTTTTCACTAACCTCTTCAGGGATGATTTCATCTCATTTTTCTGAAAAAAAAAGTCATATTGTTGCATTTGATTTTTTAGAGAATTTTGCAATTTTCTGATATATCAAAAAACGCGCTCTAGCGACATCACTAAATATTAGACATGTTACAGTGAGATGGATTTGATGGAGAAGTAGACGCTCTTTCCAACGAGACTAAGTTTATTAAAATCAGTTCAGTCGTCTAGGAGTTACAGCTGCTAATTTAAAAAATCTACTGAATCACCTCCCACCACTTTATTTTAATAGATTCGTCAAACAAAAAAGAACAAAAATTACTCGAATAAAGCTCAACTTGAAAAAGCATATAATTTTTGGTACATTTACTAGCTGGATTTCAGTCACAATCACTTTAAAGGTTTAGGATGGCGGTTACGCCCACTGGCGGTCCTCTTTAAAATTTGAAAACATTTCCATTTGGCATCTTTAGTAATACAATAACGCCACACTCTACGATGAATAGTTT